>CAUYQV010058546.1:0-24004 GCA_963574575.1 Galagoides demidoff | reverse complement strand
CACGTACACATAAGGTGGCAGGATCGAATCGCCAGCCCGGGCCCGCCAAACAACAATGATGACTGCAACCAAAAAATGGCCGGGCGTTGTGGCGGGCGCCTGTGGTCTCAGCTACTTGGGAGGCGGAGGCAGGAGACTCGCTTGAGCCCAGGAGTTGGAGGTTGCTATGAGCTGCGATGCCATGGCACTCTACCCAGAGGGATAGCTTGAGGCTCCGTCTCAAAAAAAAAAAAAAAAAAGAAAAAAATGGGTTATGTAGATTTCATTGAAATTAAAAACTTCTACTCTTTGAAAGACATTGCTAGGAGAGATTTGTGCACAAATGTTCACACCAGCTTTATTTGTAATGGTAACAAACTGGCTACAAGCCAGCATTCTTTCCCTCGCCTCCTTTCCAACATGTGTTATTGCCTATTTTTTTAAATTTTAGCCATCCTAGTGGGTAGAAAGTGGTATCCTATTTCTCTCATCACAAATAATGTGTTTTTATGTGCTTATTGCCCATTTATGTATCTTCTTGGGGGAAATGTCTTTTCAAATCCTTTGCCCATTTTTCAATTGGGTTGTAATTTTGAGATATAAAAAGGTCTTAAAATATATCCTAGATACAAGTTCCTTTATAAGAAATATGATTTGCAAATATTTTCTCCCATTCTGGGGATTGTCTTTCACTTTCTTGATAGTGTCCTTTGAAGCACAAAAGTTTTTAATTTTGATGAAGTTCAATTTATCTGTTTTTTTCTTTCTCCTTTTTTTATTTCTTGTGCTTTTGGTGTCATGTCTAAGACACCCTTCTCTGATAAAAACAGGTCATGAAGATTTGCATCTATGCTTTCTGCTAAGAATTTTATTGTTTTAGTTCTTACATTTGAGTCGCTGACCTACCATATTTTCAGTTAATTTTTATACATAGTGTTAAATAGAGGAGATACATTCTTTATCTTGATTGTGGTTTCACTGGTGTGTATACATGGTAAAACTTAGCAATTATGCAACTAAATATGTGCCATTTATTGTATATCAATTATATCTCAATAAGTTTGTTTTTAAAAAAGTGATGTTTGGATGGTGCCTGTGGCTCAAAGGAATAGGGTGCCAGCCCCATATGCTGGAGGTGGCAGGTTCAAACCCAGCCCAGGCCAAAAACTGCAAAAAAAAAAAGTGATGTTTAATGATATAACAATAATACATATTTATAATAGAATTTAAAAAAAAGAAAAGTATAAAAAATTTAACAATCACCTATAGCTCCATTACTAACTGTTAACATTTTGCTGATTTTCCAATGTTTCTGTCTTTAGTCAGTTTTGCTTTTAAAATCTTTTTTTTTTTTTTGAGACAGAGCCTCAAGTTGTCCCCCTAGGTAGAGTGCCGTGGCATAGCTCACAGCAACTTCCAACTCTTGGGCTCAAGCGAGTCTCCTGCTTCCGCCTCCCAAGTTGCTGGGACCATAGGGGCCTGCCACAATGCCTGGCTATTTTTTTTCAGTTGCAGCCATCATCGTTGTTTGGCGGGCTAGGCTGGATTCGAACCTTAGGTGTATGTGGCTGGCGCCTTAGCCACTTCAACCACAGGCGCTGAGCCTGCTTTTAAAATCTTAATCACATTTTGCTCTTTTTCAAGAATACTAAGAAAAAAAAATATATATATATATTTTGTAGAGACAGAGTCTCACTTTGTTGCCCTTGGTAGAGTGCTGTGGAGTCACATAGCTCACAACCACCTCCAACTCCTGGGTTTAAATGATTCTCTTGCCTCAGCCTCCCGAGTAGCTGGGACTACAGGTGCCCACCACAATGCCTGGCTAACTAAGAATATTTTTAATATTAACTAAAGAATGAGTATTTTATTATTTTACATTTGTTTAACATTTATTTAACAATTAATTTATAAAAAATTAAAATTTAATTTAAAATATTCTATTAAAAAATTAAACAATTAAATAAGATCCCGTATTTCAAGGGTCTTGGAATAGGAGGAGACTGGCACCTTAGAGCATCCCAGCTGGGAAGAGACTTGTTCTCCCTAGATTCATTTGTACTACTAAACTTTTTAGGTTGGGCGTGATGGCTCATCCCTGTAATCCTAGCACTCTGGGAAGCTGAGGCAGGTGGATTGCTTGAGCTCCAAGTTTGAGACCAGCCTCAGCAAGAGTGAGACCCTGTTTCTACTAAAAATCAAAGGACTAGCACTAGTGGCTAGTGCCTGTAGTCCCAGTTACTCAGGAAGCAGAGGCAAGAGAATCGCTTGAACCTAGAGTTTGAGGTTGCTGTGAGCTATGACGCCACAGCACTCTACCAAGGGCAACTGAGTGATACTCTGTCTGAAATAATAATAATGATAATTAGAAAAAAATAAATGTTTTAACAATAACAAGTTCTTAACACCTTCAAACATTTTTATGACTTCCCTTGAAAAGACACTGACCTTTGTCTATATTCAGAAAGAGCATCGCTAGTTCAGGCATGCTATTACACCCAGGTCTTCGCACACCTGCTGTTCAGGGGGCTCTTTTGCTCTTTCTTAGCTCCCTGGGGAATAATCCTGGTGGTGAAGAAAGTGACAGGGCCCTGCTGGAGTCCAACACGAGACTCCCCAGGCTGTTCCCAGCCTGGTTGATGTTGCTGCACATGGGGTGTGGTGGCGTGCGGTGTGAGGCATTCCTCTGGGTGGACAGTCTTTTCATCTTACCCTCCTGTAAGGAGGTATTTAACTTAAGTCTAGGAAACACGCTGCCAAACTTCAGATGACCACGTGATAAGGTGGTTTCTGCCTGCCCCAGCAGGACTGGGTCCACCACATGGTACTTTCACCTCCTAAAATTCTCTCTGGGCAGCTACTGGCTGTGGAGGAGAGGTTGGGGCTGAGTCTAGGAGCCACAGGCCCCGTGATGGAGAGGGAAATCTTGCTTTTCCCCTAAGCTCTTCACATTCTTGTGTTTTACAGAAGTTTATTATCCAATATAGCAGCAGCTGAGTTTTTAACCAGAAACAAAGAAACACCTCATTTGAGAGCTGGAAATTGAAATAAACTTTAGATTAACAGTTCAGCAAATTGTAACTGTCTTAATCTGGTTGCTGAAACAAGGTACCAGGTGGCTTGTAAGCAAGAGAAATGTATTTCTCACAGCTCTGGAGGCTCTAAAATCAGGGTGCTGGCACAGTTGGGTTCTGGGAGGTCCCTCTTCCAGCCCAGATGCCTCATTTGGCAGGCAAGGCTGCTCTCTGAGGTCCCTTTTATAAGGGCACAATGCCTTTCAGGAGGGCTCCACCCACACCACTGAGGGTAAGGATTTCAACTTAGGAATTTAGCAGGGGAGACACACACATTCAGGCCATAACAGTAACTGAATTCTTGCTCTGTGTCACTCCCAGGCCTGGTGCTGGGGACAGTGATGTGGGTAAGACTGAGTGATCCCTGCTTGACGTCAGGGGTCACACAGGGACTCAGGTAATGCTGTGTGAGCAGGCCAGGTCAGGCAGCACAGGGAGGGAGCCCAGGCTTGTAGGGCCAGGGAAGGCTTCCTGGAGGAAGCATCATCTACACAGACTTGAAGGGCGAACAGACAGAGACAGGAGCAGGACAGACGAACAGGGCTCCCTCTGGGCACATAGCATGAAAATGGCGCTCAGAAACCAAGATACTTATCATCTCTGTGCGTTAGCAAAGTTGAGGAATGTCCTGCCCTGTCCTGCCCTGTCCTGTGCTGTTCTGTGTGGGGTGGGGGATCCTGAGCTTTATTTGGATGACTGGTTTGAGGTCATGAGTGACAGCTGAGGTCATTCTGAGGGCATCCCCAAAGGGCAGGAGTTCTCAAGAACGAGGTGCTGGGCCTTCAGCCAGATCTGTTCATCTCGAGCTTCTCACTCTCCTGCCGACCTCAGGGCATCCAGGGACTATTTGTCAAGGGAAAGGGCAGATTGTTTGCGTACTTTGACACAGTTTGGCTGATCAGATTTTTCAGTCTTCAGGCAATGGGATGGAGACTGTTACCTGGAGGGACTGTGAGAGGGTGGTGGGGCTGAAAGCTCCAGATTCATGGCCCTGGAATGAGACCAACACAGCAACAGTGGAGGTGAGTGTGGTTTGCCTGGGGCCGACTAAATAACTGAGAGTCTGGGTAGCTGCTATGAGGCCAGCCAGGGCAGAGGTCATTTCCTCCATGCTGCTATTTATTTATTTATTTTTGAGGAAGAGTCTCAATATGTTGCCCTTGGTAGAGTCCTGTGGCATCACAACTCACAGCAACGTCACAGTCTTGGGCTTAAGCGATTCATTTGCCTCAGCCTCCCAACTAGCTGAGACTACAGGTGCCTGCCACATTGCCCACCTATTTTTTTTTCTTTTTTTTTAGAGACAGAGTCTTACTTTGTCACCCTCGGTAGAGTGCGGTGGCATCATAGCTCACAGCAAACTCCAGCTCTTGAGCTCAGATGATCTCTTGCCTCAGCCTCCCGAGTAGTGCCCAGCTATTTTTTTTTGCATTTGTCATTGTTGTTTAGCTGGCCCAGGCCAGGTTCAAACCCACCAGCCTCAGTGTATATGGCTAGCACTGAGCCCTCTGTGCTGTTTTTATTCCTTAGAGACTGAGCAGCCGTCCCAAAGTTGTGGCTATCCTAGAATTAATTGCTTAACAAATAAAGGAGAGTTTTTTAAAAAGTTGTTTTCCCATTTGTCCAGCAATGTCAGACTTTTAGTTTAACATTAAATATGTTATTACTTATACTGTACTTGAAAAGAGACCCCTCAGGAACCAAGCCTCTTAACATTTAAGTTACAGACTCCCCTCTGCTGATATCCTAATGCGACCAACTTTTAGAGAAGTGTTTTATCTTCTGTGATGGACCATGAATAGAAACGGGAAATATCAGTTTTCGTGTAATTCCAAGTAAATATCAGAGAAAGAGCAGTGTCTTTGCATGTGACCTCTCTTTCAAAGTAAACTCAGGGAGCATAAAAACCCTTCTGGAAATGTTACAAGACCCAGTGACACTGGCTCCTAGATTGGCCCATTCAACTGTGGGGTGTCACCCTCATGGGTGACATGGGCCATTATTCAGCCCCAGCAGCTTGGAGGTCTGCAGACCTCCAAGACCAAGACCTCCTTTTGACCAAGGAGGTCAGCAGGACTGACATAGCTCATGGCTGGACCGCTTGAAGTAGAGAGGGAACAAGGAAGCCTGGGTGGCTGGGTGCAGAAGACACCTCTGTGCCTGTGACAGTCCCCAGTGACTTTGAATTGCATAAGTAGGCAGAGTGGGTGCGAGGCCAGTGCAGGGTTCTCAGCATCCTTCTTCCCACCAGGCCCATTACAGACGCCTTCTTTCTGCTCCTCCCTCCTTCCTTTTACCCTGTCTCTGGCCATTGCCCTCAGAGGGAGGAGGACAGGGTAACTATAACCAGGGGCTTGGGATAGAAGGGATGTGGCCACCAGTGTGGGAACAGGCAGGATGAAAGCGGGAAGCAGCGGCAGTCAGCCAAACCACGGAGTTTCAGCCAGTCCCACCCGCTGACTGAGTAGGGGCTAGCAGGGTGGCAATGGCTGATCAGGCAATGTGTACAAATATCCAGGTAAGACAGCTTGTCAGGTCTGCCTCAGGATAGATGACGGGCTGGCCCATAGTTGAGGAGAGTTGGCAGGGTGGCTGAGACCCAGCCTTATCGGCAGACTGCTACATGAGCTTGAAAAATGTTTTAATCTCTCTGGGGTTCCATTTCCTCATCTGTCAAAAAGGATGACTATGTCCTTCCTCCTATGATTGGGCTTATGACTTAAATGAAGTAACTAGAATAATGGAGGGCCTGAGTCTTGGCTATGGGGTGCCTGGATGTGATAGCTGGAGCTCTGGCAGCTATCTTGTGACTAAGAGAACTGTGAGATGGGTAGAAAGGAATGATGGGAAGAAATAAGGGACTCAGTGACTTGGAAGTCACCCAACCATCCACTCCTGGGGCCTCTTGCCTTTGGACATCTTGTTGTACATGTACCAGTTGACTTGGGTTCTTTTGTTAGTTGAACTCACCAAATTACCCAGTGATAGACTATGACCCAGAGGGACTGCAGTCCATGGGGACACTCCCAGTCCTCCCTCTTGGTCCTATAAATCCTAATTCTCTGTATTAGTTCCCTGTTAATTTACCAAAAATTTAGTAGTTTAAACCAATGTAAGTTTTTTACCATTCTGGAGATCAGAAACTTAAAATCAAGGTGTTGGCAAATCCATGTTGCTCTGGAGGCTTCAGAGAACACTGTTCCTTGCCTTTTTCAGTTTCTAGGGGCCCCCAGCATTCCTTTGCCCTCTCACAAGGACCCTTGTGATTGCCCCCACCAGTCTAGGATAATCTCTTTACTGCAAGTTTGTTAACTTAATCCCTTTCACCATGTCAGGCAGCACCTGCACAGCTTCTAGGAATGGGGACATGGGCGTTTCTCAGAGGACATCATTCAGCCTAACAAGCTCCCTCACCAAAACACATCCATGTGGTCTCCTCCTGGCTCACAGAGTCTGCTGGTTCTTGTGGCGTCCCCTCCAGGGCACAGCCTGCCCCGACCCCAGCCTGACACAGCCCACCTGGTAAAGGCCCTGCCCAAGCCTGGTGTGCATTCCTTACAGGAGAGGGAAGCCTGCGGTCACAGAGAGCAAGTCAGAGAGGGAATGTGAGAGAGGGGGGTTGTAGATATAGAATAATTCAGAGAAAGCTTTAGCTACTTCAAAGGGAGAGAAACAGGGGCTTTGTAGTTTCTCAGTAGCAGAGAAGCTGAAGGTTGTTGTCAGAGGTCTACCAGATGGTTTAAATGAGATTCAGCTTTTCCTTAAAAACTCACTGTTCTGGAAGATCCTCATTGATGTCAGAACCCCAGCGACTCTGAGTAGACCAGGGTTTCGTGATGTCTCTCAGGGAGTATAGCATTGGAGCTGGACTCCACAGTCACTAGGCCACCGATCCATTTCACATCCATTCTGGTCGCATGGCTGGATTTCTGCTGGGAAAACTCAGAATCTCAGGGTCAGCTTGTGAGGGATTTCTAGCCATGCTTCTCCTTTATGCCACATGCTTGGCTTCCGGCTGGGCCAAAAGGCCCCATCTGTGACCCCAAGTATATTCTCTGTGCCACATGCCAACAAGCATCTCTGCTTGACCGTCTGCCTCCACCTGCACAAAGTGGCAGGCACAAAGCAAGGTCACCTCGACCATAAAGTGAGGGGGTTGGGACAGTTTCCCAGGCCGTGCAGCTCTTGCATGTCACAGTTTGTGGTTTGGTAAAAAGACATAGAAGAGAACGTTTCAGAGTCAGAGACAGTGAGGACAGAGCATTGCAGGGACTCTCATTGCCACCCTCAACCCCAGAAAAGGACACCGTGGGATGATGTGCTGGGCTGGCTCTCGGGGACTGCCTCCCACAGCCTGGCCTGCCTTGTGTCGTTCTGGGCTCTGAGGCACAGGAAGGCCAGGCCTTGTGGTGCCTCCACTTTGCTCCACGTCCACACCCTGCCCTCTGTCCGGCTCCTTTAGAGAAGCCCAGGGGCAGGACGATGTCCCAGCTTGGGAGTAGACCAGCCCCACAGGAGAAGCAGATTTGTGACACAGCAGGTGACAAACAGAGCGATGCCAAGTTGTGTGGACAATAAGCTACTGAGAGAGCAAAGCTAAGATGTCCTTTTGCTGGGCTAGATTTTAGTGACGATCACTTCTCCCTCTTCACCTTGGTGAGTCCCCAGAACAGTGTTTTTCAACCTCTTTAATCTCACAGCACACTTGAACCTAGAGTTCAGCTTCCATGGCACACTTAAATTACGTTAATCCAAAAAGAGGGTAAAAAAAGAAGAATATGCTTACTGTGCTTTGAACTTCTTTTGAAAATCATTTAATGAATGATCTTTAAACATTTCACGGCGGCGCCTGTGGCTCAAAGGAGTAGGGCGCTGGCCCCATATACCAGAGGTGGTGGGTTCAAACCTAGCCCCAGCCAAAAAAAAAAGGCACACATAAGATTCTCTCACACAGGTTGAAAATCACTGCCCTAGAGAAATGTTACTTCCAAAGAATGCGTTACTTAATATTGGAAAGAGAAAGAACTGAAGGGGGAAAGGGGTGAGCAGGGCTGGTGTGGCTGCATCCCCGGCCTGTGTGGTACGGTTGTGTCTCCTTGGGAACCACTCTGCCACACTGGAAGTCCCTTTGGCCTGCAAGGCTTCACTCTTCCCAGCCGGATTACAAAATCTATGCCCTTCCCCACAGGAAGTTGTGGTACATCAACAGGATAAGGCAGGGGATAAAAGAGCTCCTTGGAAAAGATGAGAATGTGAACCTGAGAGCCTTTGGCGCCTGGGAGCGGGTGGAGCAGAGTCTGGCTGCCTCCCGCCTCCCGAGCCAGCGCCAGCCTCCCCAGCAGAGCACGCACCCAATTAGTGTGGGGAGGCCTCTGGTGTGGGGAGACACCAGGCTGTTCAGACTCGGCTGGACATGAAGAAAAAAAATCCCACAATCAAGAGGCCCAGTGGACCGAGGAGACAGTGCTAATGCAGGGCTTGAGTGTTTGTCGTGTCATGGTGAGAAATGTATCCTGGGCTTGCCTGTTCAGTGGCTTTGGGTGTCCGTGCCAGGGGTGACTGGGGACCCCATGGAGGATTCCCCAGATCTGCGGGGTCTGATTCATCCTGTGGCATCCCAGGGTGATGACAGATTGGTCTGATTCTGGGCAGAGAACAGCAAACCAGTGTTCATAAAAGACAAAACTCCTGAATGCTCTGGGAGACTTTTCGGTGTTGTCCCTCCCCTTCTGTCTTCTTTCCCACACTCAGCAATAAAGCAGCCAGAAATCCACAGGCTCCAAGGCGTGCCTGAGGAAGCGGGTGAAGGTGGTGAGGACGGGGTTCTTACAGGGATGCAGCAGGGAGTGCACATACCTGCACACTGGGACATTTCAGTCACCAGAGATGGGGAGGTGACCTGTATTTTGAGATTCAAAAAGAGGAAATGGGCTCGGTGCCTGATAGCTCAGTGAGTAGGGTTCTGGCCACATACACCGAAGCTGGTGCATTTGAGCCTGACCTGGGCCTGCTAAACAACAATGAAAACTGCAACCAGAAAAGAATAGCCTGGTTGGGCAGTACCTATGGCTCAAAGGAGTAGGGCACTGGCCCCATATACCCGAGGTGGTGGGTTCAAACCCGGCCCCAGCCAAAAAAAAAATAGTGGGCATTGTTGCAGGGGCCTGTAGTCCCAGCTACTCAGGAGGCTGAGGCGAGAGGATCACTTAAGCCCAAGAGTTGTGAGCTGTGACGCCACAGCACTCTACCAAGGGCGACATAATGAAACTCTATCAAAAAAAAGCGGGGGGAAATAGTGGCATCAGGGCTCAGAGTGTGACCACTGGGAGGCCATTCTGCCCATAGTGGCCACTGGCCAGGGACATTGTATACTTGATAGGCCCACAAGAGGTCAGGTTCAAGGTAAGATGGCATAAAGGAATCTTCTTGCTAGCCAAGAAAATGTAAGATCCTTTTGTCATTTGGGGTTCGTAGTTGTAATCAAAAGCATCTACCTTGGCTGATGAAGCAGAGAGAGATTTTATCAAGACACAGGGCAGTTCACAGTGTCCCATGAACCCTGGGGCACACATTTTAGAAGCTGCACTGCCAGGTAGAGTGCCCCAATGCTACCATAGAACCTGTCCAGGGAAGACCCTAACACCAGCTCCCAGAAACTGGACTTTCTACCACCGCCATCAGCCCTGCCCATTGTCAGAACACACGCCATTCAGGGAGACCTGCCACTTCTTGTAAGGGACAGAGGTCAGGCCATTTATGTCACCTCCTGCCATGGGGGTTGGAGACACCAGCATCTGGTGCTTTTGTATCTACAGTGAGAGGTGGTTCTCACTGGGGGTTGGGGGGAGTCCATGTTGACCAAGGGGAATGACAACTGTCCCCTACAAGGCATGAGGTGACAGGAACTGACTACAGGGCATCTGAGTCTGCTTGTTTATGGAAACAGCCTCCTTTTGATGCTAATGTACCAGCTCTCTCTCCTCTGAGGGTGGCAGACTCGATGCTCATACTCAGATCATCTCTTCCTGAATATCGGATGTTCTATGTAAAAATGCTATCTGGGAAACAATCACTGTTAGTTTATTCTCTCCAGCTTTACTGAAGTGTAATTGTATATATTCAATATAGACCACTGACTATATACAATAAAATTGCATATGGTCAAGGTGCACAATTCAACAATTTGATATACGTATACATTGGGAAATGATTGCTGCAATCAGGTTAGTTAACACAGCACCTCCCCCAGTTACCATTTAGTGGTGTGTGTGGTAAAAACACTAAAGAGCTACTCTCAGCACATTTCCAGTAAGTAACAAGGAGTATTAACTATAGTCGCCATGCTGTACGTTAGGATCTAATGTTCCAATTAGTATAACCTTCCCGTCAAAATAATGGTCCTGTTATTAAAAATTATAATGCACACACCACTAATCTATTTCCTAAATGTAACTAAGCACAGCAAAACATCTAAGTCTGTGCCTTTGTCATCCCCATGGTCACCTTTCCCTTCACCCTGAGGTCGTGCTGTTTAGGCTCTGGAGGACCCAAGGAAACCGTGTTCATGACAGCACTGTTCTAGGGAAAGACCTGCGACAAAGGAGGTGCCCATCAGTTTGGGATGATTGAAGACATCGAGGAGTACCTTGTACCACGGAGTATTAAGAGGCCTAACATGGCAAATATTTTGCTTGCCTGGGAGGAATTTTCAGTTTTTAAGAAGCAAAACATGAAAGATTCAGGAAACTGAATACAATGAAATCTTTATTTTATAAAAGGAAAGCAGACTCCAATATTTAAGGGCATCTGTGCGCCCACATGTTTATAAGAATATACGAAAATAAGGGCAGAACCAGTATATTGCTAAAATGGGCAACAGGAGGGAATGCAGCGGAGCCCTGCGTGGGGGAGGGACCTGGGCTCCAGGTCTGGCTCTGTCCTGGGCAGGCCAGAACGAGTCCACCAGAGAGTGCCCCCTCCTCCGTAACAGGAGTAGTAAACTAGGATGTAAAATGCTTAAAGTGTAACTTAAAATACCAATAGTGCACATGGGGTTGACAGCTGGCTTATATAAAGTGACGCTGTGACATGTCAGCGCCAGAACTTCAGGAGTGCTCAGGCTCTTTGCTGAAATTGAGCATGCCGTGCAAACCTTCTACAGGTAGTTCGATATTCTATTAATTACTTAATACAGTTGTAATGTTTCTCAAGACTTTATTAACACGTGGTTTTGTTGAAAATGGAGTGTGTTCAGCAAAAGAAGCAATCAACAGAGTGAGCAGACGGCCTACTCAGGGGAGAAAATATGTACAAACTAACATCCAGACTATATAAGAAACTCAACTCAACAGAAAAAAAATCCCTTAATGAGCAAAGGACATGAATAGACATTTTTTAAAAGAAGTCATACAAATGGCCAACAGGTATACGAAAAAACGTTCATCATCGCTCTTCATCAGAGAAATGCAAATCAAGACCTCAGTGAGTATCACGTCACCCAGGTGGGAATGGTTACTATTAAGAGCACATGAAATAACAGATGTTGGCGAGGATGTGGAGGAAAGAGGAGTCTCCTACACTGTTGATGGGAATATAAGGTAGGACAGCCAATACTGAAGATAGCATAGAGATTGTGTGGGTGTATGAGAGACAGAGAGAGAGAACTAGACACCTGACACACACACCCACACACGCTCATAACATGACCAATCATCACCAGACTCAGGCAACGAGGCTCCTTGCTTGGAGGCCCCTTTTGAGGAAAGTTGCTGTCTCTCCTCCCACTGCCCTAACCCACGGGATAGGAAACTGAGGGGCGGAGATGTGCTCACTGAAGCCAAGTCTTTCCTTCTAGGCCACGTCCCCGGCACTGGGGCCCTGTGCCTCTTTTGTGGGCTCGGGCTTTCCTCGTGTCCTCCTGAGGGGGATACCTGGTGGGTGGTATGTGCTCCCCAGATCCAAGGGAGGACCAGGGCAGCTGCTAGGGGGCAGGAAGGGAGGGGCAAAGACACAGCCAGGTGGCCGGGCAGGGGCCCTGAGGGTGGAAAGGACTCTACTTGTCTCGGGAGCCTGGAGCCACATGCCAACCGCCTGCCTCACCACGTGATTTTCTCCAGACGGGTTGCTCAGCAGGAGCCCAGATTCCGGGGATTTTTTCCCACTAAATTTTCTCATTATTGAGCAATTGCCCCTGCCCAAGGGATCGTGTTCCCAGCATGAGGATGCTAAGGAGGTTTGTGGGGAAGACTCTCGTGGGGCTCCACAATGGAGAAAGCTGTGGTCCATGGTTTGGCTTCGCCTGTCAAACAAAGGAGACTGTGAGACACAGGACGCGGTTCTCACTGAAGTCTCCAAAGAACACAGGGCCCCGGCCTGTGAGTCTCTTCTTTGTGTGCGGGAGGGGGTTGCACCCTAAACCCTGGGGTGCTGAGCAGTACCTCGTAGCTGTCCCCGGGTGAACAGACAGAAAGGAGTTCTGGGGATTAGCAGCTATAGATACAGCTGCTCCGGCCCCTTTCTGGTCCCTTCAAGCTTCTATCTTTTTTGCAGCTGTTGACCTTGAATGACATGTTGGACGTTAGTTTTTTGGCTCTGTCACCTTCTCCTCTGGGTCCTCCAACCTTCGGTCCCCTCCAGGTTGCAGGCTAGGCTGCTGCCTCCTTCCACACGGGGAGCCCTAAGTGCCAGCCCAGCTCTGACCTGGGGCCTCCGCCTGCCTGTGTCCCCTGCCTCTCTGGTGCTCCATGCTCCAGGCTGGACAGCTTGGCTTCACCCTCAGCCTCCTCAAGCCTCAGATGGGTCAGTGGCAGCAAGTGGCTTAATCAGCTCTATGCAGCTGGGAGGAGGTCCCTGTTTAGCTCCCTCTTTCCCCTCTCCTTTTAGGCTGGGACCGGAGCACGGCTGTCCACACATGGGCCATCCTCTAGAAGCACCAGGTTAGGCTGGTCCTTCCCAGCATCTGGACACTGACACACTGGGCCCTTGGGACCCTTCCCCAGCAGGATGGGATGAGGAGACTGGTGTGACTTGGGCAGTGGGAGGGCTGGAGACGGTCAGCTGTGTGTGCCCCCCAAGGCCTATCTTCCACCCTAGGAGGATTGGCCTTAGATCCCACATGACAGGCTAGGGCTCTGCACGCAGGGCTCCAGGGCTCCTCCGTGGGTTCCTGCATTCAGTGTCTTTCTGCCCCAGGGCTTCTGTGGGCCTCAGAAAACTGAAGGCTGTCTTGGGAGGAGCAGCCTCCAGCATTTCTGGGGCAGCCTTGGCCAAGTTGCTTAACCCTCTCTGTAAAGTTGGGGTGGTGAAGCTGGGATGGCACAAGTCCTGTGTCCAGAATTGGGAGGACGAAGTGAGGTCACAGTAGTGGCAGGTGCAGTTGTTCCCTGCCTCCTGCAGGTAATCATGTTCCTTCCTGTCTTCCCTCACTCTGCCTCACTCTGTCTCTGCGCCATCCCCTCTCTGATCCCAGAGTCCAGCCATCAGCATGGATTGTTGGATATATGGTTGAATAAATGAATTTGTTGCTGTGAAGATTAAATGAGATACTGTGAAAGTTCTAGGAACACAGCAACCCTTTATCTGGGAAGGACAGTGGACAGGCAGTCAGCAGCTGGAGCTGGGCAGGCCCGGGAGACAGAGAGAGGCCTGGGTGGGAGCATCCAAGCCCAGTGGGAGGGCCTCCGTGCTGCTGCGGGGATAGTCTCCAACTGCTCCTGAAGGAAGGTGGTGCCACCCCAGTCGTGGCTCCTTCCTTCTGACTTCTGTGCACACTTTCTGCCACCAAGAGGGGCTGGCCCCAGGCTTCCTTGGAGGGTGGGAACTGAACACACCCACCTCCCTGACCCCTCAGCCCCTCCAAGGGGAGCTGCCTTCCTAAGTCTGAGGGGTGGGTGGCAGCCACAGCCAGTCCGCAGGGAAAAGGCCATTCATTTCGCGCCGACGTGAACTCTCACATTTAAATTTTTGCCAAGCTGGAAATAACACTAACACAAACACGTTTCAGTGGCCCTGTCCCTCTATGAAGGGAGAGGAGAAAAAAGTGCAGCCCAGTCCAGGAAACAAAGTCTCCTCTGTTAGCAGGCCTGGGCTTCTGTGTAAGTCCCCAGGGTCCCCACAGTGGCAGGGGAGTGAGCTAGGGCAGGAGCAAGGCGCTGCCTGCTGGCCTGTGGGACCCAGGGCCCTGAATGGCCCCTGTGCAGAGGGGTCAGCACTTTCCACCATGCTCCCCCCCAATCCTGTGCACCCTGGGCCAGGGCACGCCATGTCCCAAGGCACAGAGTGTGCCCAGAGGCCCCTCCTCGGAACAGCCTTCCTTTTCACTGCCTGCTCAGGAAGCAGAAAAGGTTAAAATTTCCATCCTTCCTATTAGAGAGATTCCTTCTGGGACTTAGTCTCTGCCATGGGACTTTTCTTTACCTTTCTTTCCTGGGTGAGGTTAGAGCTGAAGCCCCAAAGCAGAGAGGCTGACAATTGGCTGTGTCGCTGGGGAGGCTATTCTTACCCTTCGCCCCACCCCCCAAATGTGACTTCGGGGTCAGACAGCCTGGGTGGAGGGACGAGGGATTGAGACAGCCCTCCTGGCCTCTTTGTGAGTTGGAGAGAGGCTCCATCTCAGGGGCGGCTTTGGGAGCACATAGCCTGAGTCCCACCCTCCCCTTACACGGAGCCCTTTCCTGCCTCCCCTCAGGGGCCACGCTCCTCTACCCCTGGCTCTGTTTCCTATCAGCCTGCCTATCTCCAATCATTACCCCACAGCCCTGCTCTCGCTTTCTGAAGTGACAACTCATTTCTAAAGAAGCCCTTGCCCTTTAGCTGGGCATCCATGGAGCTCTATCCTCAGGAGCCCCCTTAGCCTGAGAGCTCCCAAGTGAGCATCTCATTAGCTGGGGACTTCCCAGGACACCAGCATCTGTGGGTTCAAGGAGCCATGGCTTCCCGATGGCCAAGCAGAGCCAAGTCACCCACGGACTGTAGTTGACAATGGAAAGGAGAGAAATGCAAGATGGGCTGCTCCAGGAACCTAAAGTTTTAGCCAATGTAAATCATTCCACAGATATTATAGCTTTTGTTGTGATGTGCACATCCGGAAGGGTGTTCTGCCTCTTTTAGAAATAAAACAAAGAAAACATGGAATAAGAAAAAAATTTTTAAAAATAGATAAGAATCTCCAGTTAGGGCCTGTAAAGCCCTGAGTTGGCAGCAAGAATCCATGGGGAAAGTGTCGTGATATGTAGACTAATTCCTGTCTTCAACCCAAGAGACTGCTTCTTTGTTTTGAGACAGAGCCTCAAACTGTCGCCCTGGGTAGAGTGCCGTGGCATCACAGCTCACAGAGACCTCAAACTCCTGGGCTTAAGCGATTCTCTTGCCTCAGCCTCCCAAGTAGCTGGGACTACAGGTGTCTACCACAGTGCCAGCTGTTTTTTGGTTATAGTTGTCATTGTTGTTTGGCAGGCCCGGGCTGGATTTGAACCCACCAGCTCTGGTGTATGTGTCTGGTGCCTTAGCTGCTTGAGCTATAGGTACCGAGCCAAGAGACTGTTTCTTAATGTTTTTAACTATAAAAAGAAATTGAAAAACAAGAAATTTTTTTTTATGATTCCTGTCATTTAACAGACTACAATTATTTGTTTGGATGGCTTAGTTTTTATTTTGTTGAGCTACTTTTAGATTAAGTATAATATACATATTTGAAGTCTTAATAACAATTGTGACTGCATCACTCCTGGTAGATTTCATGAAAATCTTTAAGACAGAGAAACTTGAGACTCTTAAAGGGAACCACCCAACTACTCCCTCATTTCTAACTTAGCACTGGAAGTAGATGTCTCTTTAAGAAGGGATCCCAGACAAATGAGAGGAATCCACATTTAGAGGAATGAGGGGACCTGAGGCAGGAGGTGGGCCTGGGCATAGAGCACAGGTGCGGCCCAGGGAGGGGCAGTCCAGGGCTGAAGGGGAGTACGCAACAGGCAGTCATTCTGAGGGTCTGAACCATTACATTCCTCACCCAGTTGCCCCAGCTCAGCTGCACAGTCCTTGGCTGGTCTTAGGCAGGGTCTTTCCTGAGGTTGCCTGGGACTGGAGTCCCCTGGATGCTCTCCTGGGGCCCAGGACAGCTGCCTGTCTGTGTTATCTCAAGGCCTCAGGTTCCTATGTGGCCTCCCCACACAGAATCTCCAGGTGGACTCTTCGGCAGGGGAACTGGGCTTCTCACATGGAAGATAAGAGCTCTCCAAATGCGGAAACAGCAGTTTCTCAAGACTTAGCTGAGGACGGGCCTAGTATCACGTCTTCCCCCTTCCACTGGCCAACCTGCGTGGATCAGCTCACGTTCAAAGGAGGGAAACAAACTCCTCTCCTGATGCGAGAATGACAAAGAACTGTGGCCATCTTTAACCCATTGGAGGGACCCAATTTAGAGTCTGCACAGATTGAAGAGGTGGCCATAGTCATATTAAACAATGTCATCGGGCAGACATGGGAGACCCAGGTCTGCCATCTCTCCTCCATCTGCATGTCATTGCTGCCTTTTCAGCTGAGGGGACTACTGTAGCATCCTTCCATGCCTCTCCAGACCTCATACCATCAGCTGTGAAGTGACTGCACAGTGACCTCTCTGGGATCAGTCCTGGGTCCATCTGCCAAGCAATGTGCATGGCTCTTGAAACTCATTCACTCAACCAGTCCCTGAAGCCAGACCTGTCCCCACACTGTGAAGCCACTTCTGGATAGTCTGGTTTCGGCCACGCACTGGTCCTCTCACTCTCTTCCTTCTGGACTTGCAGAAAGGAAGGGGGGGTTTGCAGGGGATGGACAAGGGATGCTTCAGCTTAACCCCATCTGTCTGGGGATGGGTCCAAAGGTCAGGCAAGGGGAGCCAGGAGGGAGAATGGAGCAGTGCCAGGGCCTGCATCTGCCCACATCCTCCCTCCACCGAGGTGAGGAAAGTGATCGCCTCAGGGGCATGTGGACAGCCCTAGTGGGGTCAAGGTCCAGGCCCAGGTCAGCCTGATGGCATCACCTGCTCTCCCCAAAGTCCCTCTGTCGTGGGCCTTGTGGTCTCACCAGCAGGAGGCGGGGAGGGATAAGGAGTAGAAGACATGGCCCCCATGCCCAGAGTCCCCGGGTACAGAGAGTCGCTTGGCTTTGCCGGCCGGGCCAGACGCTAGTGACTGTGAAGGAGCAGACGTTTCTTGTTTCACCTCACCTTGCTCAAGCTATCTGGGTTCTGTCCACAAAAGTGTTTGGGGAGCAGGATGACTGAGGACGGGTCACAGTCCTCTGGGCCTGGAGGGGGCCCCTGTGCAGTGCGAGGCTGTCTGTCTGCCTTAGGAATAGCAGACGGACGCATCGGCGAGGGATCACCACCCTATCTGTCCAGAGCCCAGGGCTCAGCCCCTGTCTCTCACCTCTCTGTTACATTCCACATATAGGTGGGCCACGAAGGGACACATTCTGGACAGATTGCATAAAAATAATCTTTGAAATACGCCTCATTTTCAAAGTGGGATTGAAGGTGGGGAGGCATAGTGTGACCCCAGGTGGACTCGTAATGTTTTCCTGGAGTTTGGTTTGATTTCAGTGCAGAGAGAGAAGAAAGGCCTGTCACCTTAACTCAGTGTTTTTCAACCTTTTCTATTCCACAGCACTCTGGAACCTATAGTTAAACTTCTGGGGCACACTTAAATTATCTTGATCAAAAAAAACAGTAAGAAGAAGAATATGCTTACTGTGGTTTGAACTTCTTTAGAAAATAATTTAACTAATGATCTTTAAAATTTTTCATGGCACACCTAAGATCCTCTTCTGCACACCGGTTGAACATCATTGCCTTAACTTGTAAGGACAGGGCTGCTCTGTCTCCCTAGCTGAGCACAGGTGAAGTCAGCAGACATCAGCAGGCACTGAAGACACACTTGTTGATGGGTGCCAGGCGGCCCCACATGTGTGTGGTTGGGCTGGAGGACAACCTGGACAGAGCTGCCCTGTGATCCCCGTGCACCTGTCCTGATGCCTTTTCCTTCTCCCTGTAGCTGCTGGCACCTCAGCTTGCATCTGCTTGTGGGTGCGTCCAGGGTGCTACCTCTGGGACCTGGCTGAGCTCTGTTAGTTCCCAGGATATTCAGACAACATGATCAGAGGAAAGAGTTCATGACTGTGGAGAGTCAGAAGATGAAGCCTAGAAGTCTGGTGATGGCTCAGGATGCCTCTGCTCAGAGTACGACACCCCCTGGCTGGGGCTGTGTGCTGTGAGGAGGAGCGTGGCCTTGCAGGAGAGGCAAGGGCTGAGCCTCACCCCTTCTGCTCTGTGTGTTTGGCTTCCCATCTCGGTGACGGCAATTTCGTGTCTTCTGTATTGTAGACCAAAGCCTCGGAGTCATCGTTGATTCCTATCTTTCTGCCACAGTCCATACCTAGTCTGTCAGCAAATCCTGCCGACCCCAGCTTCGAGACTCTGACCACCACCCCCATCCCTACCCCCGCTATTACACATCAAGTCTGAATTATCAAAACAGCCTCCTAACTGGTCCCTCTGTGGCCATCCCATTTGGTGGCCTAGACTAACGTGGCAGGCAGAGTGACCCACTTAAACTGTAATTTAGAATGTGTCACCCTGTAGCTCAGAATCCTCCACTGGCTTCTGAACTTACATCATGTAAAATCCAAAGTCCTTACCATGATCTCTAAGGGCCACCTGCTGGGGTGCCCGTTGTCTCCCTGGGCTCATTGCCAGCCATGCTCTACCTTGTTCTTGATAATCCAGCCAAACTGGCCTCTTTTCTGTTGTCCAAGCTTGTGAGACCTGCCCTCACCCCAGGGCCTTTGCACTCACTGTTTCTCGACTAGAATGTCTTTCTTGGTATGTGCACAGCTCATTGCCTTACTTCCTCCAGGTTTCTGTTCAGTTATTATCTTATCAGGGAGGCCCCCCTGCGTGCGTTACTTAAAATAGTGCCTCCCATCCCAATCCTAACCTTCTTTGACTTTTATTCTAAGAGTTTATCAAAACCAACATATTATACATTTACCTGTTTACTTACTGGCTCTTGCCAATACAATGTGTGTTCCCAAAGAGCAAGTTCACTGCTGTATCTCCAGTGCCCTGGATGATGCCTGAAACATAGCAGGTGCCCAGCAAATATTTGCTCAGTGGGTGAGTAGATTCCTGGGAGAGGCTTCTCTTGGACGGTCACAAGAGCTAGGCCTTGAAGGACTGATGGTGAGCCGGTGGAGGTGGAATGGGATTGCCTTCAACAGGGACAGCAGCTGCCATGTGGGTCAGATGCCCAGGCTGATGAAAGTGTGGGCAGGAGCACTGCGACAGGACCATGGGTGCCCTGCTCGTTAGCTGACCCTCAGGGCTGCTGTCAGGCTGAGCTATGTGAAGCCAGGAAGGGGAGCTGCATGGGTGTCCAGTTTTATTACAATTACTCAGTTGATCTCGCAGGTTGATCCCACAGACTGTGTAGTCTCTGGGTTTAGTCTGTTGTTTTTTTGGAGACAGAGTCTTACTCTGTCACCCTGGGTAGAGTGATGTGGTGTCATAGCTCACAGCAACCTCAAACTCTTGGGCTCAAGAGATCCTCTTGCCTTGGCTTCCCCAGTAGCTTGGACTACAGGCTGCCATAATGCTCAATTGACTATTTTTAGAGATGGAGGTCTCACTCTTGCTCAGGCTGGTCTTGAGCTCTTGAGCGAGCTCAGGCAATCCACGCACCTTGGCCTTCCAAAGTGCTAAGATTACAGGCGTGAGCCACTACATCTGGGCTCTGGGTTTAGTCTTCCCAGAACCACTCATAAACCACAAAAGTCCTCCTCACCAGCACTGGCCTTTAGTGTGGGTGGATGGAGTGGCCTTTAGTGCAGGCATAGAGGCAAGGGTTTCTCTGCCTCTCCCAGGCTGCCATGACCTGAGATAGCTGTTGATGTCGGGCTTGGTGTGCCTCACCCAGCCTTTGTGCACTTCACTACATTCAGAATCACCTGGGGAGGTAACATGCTAATAATTAACGTCTCACCACCTGACCGAATGGACACGGAGTACAACTTGGGAAAGGAAGTTTTGACAGGCAGGTAAGAATAAAAGGGAGGGTTGGTGTCTGAGAACTTGACCGTCAGCCCAGGCCGGGCCCCCCCTGGAGGGCTACGTGGGTGCAGGCTGAACCTCGTGAGAGCTGCACTGCTGCGTGCTCCTGAGCTCGGTCGGGCAGCCGCTGCGTGTTTGCTACCACTTCCTTCCTGTTTCTCGGGAGCTAGGAACTTTTCTGTGTACCTACCTAGCGTCAGACGCTTTGCTACAGATCTTATTAATCATCTCCAAAGAACCATGGCAAGATAAAACAAATTCATTTTATAGCTCAGTAAATGGAGGCATAAGGAACTTCCTTTAGAGGAGGTGATGTCAGTGAAAACACTGGAATAAGAACTTCCAAAAACACTTTCCTCCAGAAAGTGATGAGATCATTGGCAAAAATTATCAGACTCAACGTTTTCAAAACCTTAGAAATTAACAAAGACTTACAGCTCTCTGGGGAACAATTATTCAAGAAAAATGGCTTAATCTCATTAAGAACAGTGAGCTTTGTGATGTTTTAATTTGCCTCATTAGAAATAATAACAGATTTAGTAAAGTTGCAGGATATAGCATTGATATACAAAAATAAATTGTATTTCTGAACACAAGCAATGAAAATCTGAAAATAAAATTAAGAAAATAAATACATGTATAGTAGCATCAAAAAGAACAAAATACTTAGGGATAAATTTTTAAAAGAAGTGCCAGTCTTATATATTGAAAACTACAAAACATTGGTGAAAGAAATTAAAAAAGACCTAAATAAATGGAAAGACATCTTGTGTTCTTAAATTAAATGGCTACATTTCCCAAAGCAATCTATAGATTCAATGACATCTTTTCCAAAATCTCAGCTGAATTTTTTTTTCCTCAGAAATGAGAAACTGATTCTTAAGTTCAAATGGAAATTCAAGAAACAAAGGACAGATAAAATAACCTTGAAAAAGAAGAACAAAGTTGGAAGACTCATACTTTCCAATTTAAAAACCTACCACAAAGCTACAATAATCAGTACTGTATGGTAATAGTATACAGAAAGACATACAGATCACTGGAATAGAATTGAGAGTCTAGAAATAAACCCCTACATTTATTTATGGGTCAATAAATTTTTGACAAGGATGCCAGAACACTTCAACTAGGAAAGAATTGTCTTTTCAAGAAAAAAAAAAAAAGAAAGGAATTGTCTTTTCAACAAGTGGTGTTGGGGAAAGCTATATATTTATATGTAAAAGAATAAAGTTGGACCTGGCTGTGGTAGCTCACTCTGTAGTACCAGCACTTGAGGTCAGAAGTTTGAGACCAGCCTTGGCAACATGGCAAAACCCCTTCTTTATAAAAAATTAGTCAAGCATGGTGTATGCACTTGTCACAGCTACTCTGGAGCATGATGCAGGAGAATCACTTGAGAATTCAAGGTTACGGTGAGCTAGGATTGTGCTACTGCACTCCAGCTTAGGCACCAGAGTGAGACCCTGTCAAAAAAAAAAAAAAAAAGAAAAGAAAGAAAACAAAGGAATGAAGTTGGACCCCATCTCATACTATATATAAAAATTATCTTGAAATGGATCAAAGCCTAAATGTATGGCTAAAACTATAAAATTCCCAGAAGAAAATGTAAGTATAAATCTTCATGACCTTAGACTAAGCAATCATTTCTTACATATGACACCAAAAGCACAAACAACCAAAGAAAACGTAGATAAATTGGACTTCATCAAAATTAAAAAAAAAAAAAATTAACAGTCTTTGCCTCAGTAGCTCAGGCTAGAGTGCTGTGGTGTCAGCTTGGCTCACAGCAACCTCAAACTTTTGAGTTCAAGTGATCCTCCTGCCTCAGCCTCCTGAGCATCTGGGACTACAGGTGCCTGCTATAACATAGCCAATTTTTCTACTATTTTTTAGTAGCTACAGGTTTTTGCTTTGCTCAGGTTGTTCTCAAACTCCTGAACTTCTGAGCTCAAGGGATCCTCCCATCTTGGCCTCCCCCAGTGCTGGGATGACAGGTATGAGCCACTGCACCTGGCCTAAAATTAAAAACTTTTATGTTTCAAAGATTACTATCAAGAAAGTGAAAAGACAACCCACAGAATGGGAGACATGTTTGCTAATCATATATCTGATAATGGCCCGAAAATGAATTCATACACTGAACAGTAAATAGAGAAATAATCAATTTAAAAGTGGGCAAAGGATTTGAATAGGTCTTTTTCCAAAGAAGACATACCAATAAGCACATGAAAAGATGCTAAACATCCTCAGTCATTATGAAAATGTACATCAAACACCAGATACCACTTTATACCTGCTAGGATGGCTGCAGCTACAAAGACAGAGAATAAATGCTGGCGAGGATGTGAAGAAATTGGAACCCTCATATTCCTGGTGGGAACATAAAATGGTCCAGTTGCTTTGGAAAACAGCTGGACCATTCCTCAAAAAATTAAACACAGAGGTATCATGTGACGCAGCAATTCCGCTCCTGGCTATATACCCAAGAGAACGGAAACAAAAGCAGTATGTTAGCACAACAACTTGTATGTAGTTTGCAGTGGCATCATTCATATCAACCAGAAGTTTCATCAGCTCATGAATGGATAAACAAAATGTAATATATTCATATAGAGTAGAACCTCCATAGCTGACCACCTCCTTACACTGACCACCTGCTAAAGTTGACCTAATTTTCATAGATGGGACATGCACTATGTGGGCACATCAGTTCAATAGGCCTAGTTCCTTATGTTGACCACTGCCATATATTAACCAGTTTGTTACAGTCCCTTGGGTGGTCAACTTACAGAGTTCTACTCTAATTTAAATATTATTTGACTAAAAAAAAAACGGAATGGGGTAGTCATTCGTGATACACCATGGATAAACCTTGAAAATATTATGTTAAGTGAAGGAAACAAAAAGAAATAGAAGTGCCATTTGTATAAATCAGTTGTATGAAATGTCAGAACAGGAAAATGCATAGAGACCGAAAAAGATTACTGGAGTCAGGGGATGGGGCAGGAACAATGGAGTGACTACTAGGGTATGGGGTTTCATTTGGGGTGGTGAGAATATTCTGGTATTAGGCAGTAGTGATGTTTGCACAACTTTGTGACTATACCCCAAACCACTGAACTGTATACTTTAAAAGGGTCAATATTTATGGCTTGTATTTTTCAATAAAAATATAGAAAAACAAAAAAAACTTCTTTAAGATAGGAAGCTGGTTAGTACAGGCATCATGATTTGAATCCAATGCCCGTGCACTTAAGGCTGTCTGACACAGATTCATGTTCAATGTCACACAGACATCCTTGTTACTGCCGCTAGGAAGATACTGTATATAGAGTCAAGCTAGTGCATCTGCTTCTCTCTTCTCTGTCCGTTCCAGGTGGCTGCTTAGCTCTCATCTAGACGAAGCAAGGGTGGCCTATGCTGGCACCCTAGCAGATCTGGTACAATTCCTGCTCAGACTATAGCTGAGACTCCTTCTCTGCTATTCTGTTATTATCATGGGTATTAATAAGAGAATCTCCTGGGAATCTCCTTTCCCTGAGGTATTTTAAATAGGGTAGATTTTTTTCTCTTCAACCCATCTGCCCACCCACTCACTTATCTATCCGTCTGTCTATCCATCCGTCTTTCTGTCCATCCATCTATTCCATTTGGGTAGATTTTTTTCTCTTCAACCCATCTGCCCACCCACTCACTTATCTATCCGTCTGTCTATCCATCCGTCTTTCTGTCCATCCATCTATTCCATTTGAGTAACCCACGCTGTGCCAGGCTCTTTGCAAAGTGACTTTTGAAGCACAGTTTTGTCTGGGTTTAGGAACATGGGCTGAGTGATTTTTTTTTCTAAGTCTTCTAGGGATTT
>CAUYQV010058545.1:0-127019 GCA_963574575.1 Galagoides demidoff | reverse complement strand
GGGTACAAGTGAAACTCTCTAAGAGTAGAATGAGAATGTTTTAAAACAATAACTGAGAAAATGACATGAAGGCTGTGTTGATCAGTTTGATGGAAGTATTTCGGATTGCATGTGAAAACCCCACACTGTACCCCAGAAGTGCATTAATGTACACAGTTACCATTCAATAAAAAATAAAATAAAATATACAAAAATAAAACGCTCAAAAATAAAGGCACTTAGGACAAATGAGGATTAATGCAATTAAAGATATCTAAGTTCTGTGCATTGGCTAAGTAGAGTGTAAAATGCCAATTAAAATTAGAATTTGAGTCAGGTAGGCATATGGTAATTTTAGAGTAACCACTAAAAGAAAAGAGAAACTGGAATACGAAGATTTTTCTTGGTCACAGTAAAAAGGCACGAAAGAAGATAAAGAGGAACACAGAAGAGACGGGACAAAGAAAAAGCACACAGTGCAATGACAGTTTTAAACCCAAATACATAATTACATTAAATATGAATGTCTAAATATTCCAAATAAAATATAAAGGTTATCATATAGAATTTTTTTAAACTTGACTATATGCTATTTAAGAAGATACAACTAAAATGTATGTCTATAGAAAAGGCAAAAGTAAATAAAGAAATGCCCTAAAAACATTATGGAAAGAATATGATGTGGCTCTACTAATATCAAATAAGGTATTTCCTAAGGCAAAAAGCTTTACCAGAGTTAAGGGGAATTCTTTAATAACGGTAAAAGGAGGGCAGTGCCTGTGGCTCAGTGGGTAGGGCGTTGGCCCCGTATACCGAGGGTGGCGGGTTCGAACCCGGCTCCAGACAAACTGGAACAAAAAAATAGCCAGGCATCGTGGCCGGCACCTGTAGTCACAGCTACTCAGGAGGCTGAGGCAGAGGAATCACCTAAGCCCAGGAGTTGGAGGTTGCTGAGAGCTGTGTGACGCCATGTCACACTCTACCGAGGGTGACAAACTAAGACTCTGTCTCTACAAAAATAAATAAATAAATAAGGTAAAAGGATTGATTTCCTAAGAATAGATAAAAATTATAAATTTGTATGCACCTAATATCACAATATCACAAACTCAAAATATATAATGTAAAATTGACAAAATTACAAGGAGAAATAATAAGACATATCCACCATCCGAAAGGAGATTGTCACACACACCTCTCGACACAAGCAGATCAAAAATTCAGTCTTAGCCATTTAAATATTTAAATATAGATAATGTATGTGAAATTGATAATCACTGACCTAAAGGACATCCACAGAATGCTGTGCCCAGCAACTACATGCACAAAGCACTTAGAAGGGGTAGCCATATGCTAGTGATAAGGCAATTCCCAAAACCTTTTAAAACATCAATATCAAAGCATGTTTTTTAATATATGCAATTAAAGCTCAACCTAAAGAAAAAAAAAAATAACAGAAAATCTTAATGTTTGGAAATAATGAAATATACTTCTAAACCAAAAAGGAAATTAGAAAATATTTTGAACCCAATAATAATGAAAAAAAAAAAAAACCTATGGGGTACAGTTAAAAGAGTGATTACATTATAAGGTAGCACTCTAACTGATATATTTAGGGGTAATGGCAGGCTGAAATTTAAGGAACTAAACAACCATGTCAAGAATTTTTTTAACCAAAGCGGAAAAACATAGAAAAAGTAAAAGAAAGAAAATAATAAAACGCCAAACTAAAAATAAATGGAAAGCAAACAGGACAGAGAAATCCACAAAGTCAAAAGTTAACCAAAAAACTATAAGAAAAAAAAAATTAAACCTCTGATTAATGTTTAATTAATAATAAGAACAAACTTCATGTACATGGAGGATTTAGGGTGGCTGGCAGTGTTCTGTAAGATGAAGCCCTGATGATACTGAGACAGGTATTCACTTTATAATTCATTAATTTGTATATTTATAATTTGAGCAACAAATAAATGCATAAAAATAGAGGCATGGTTAAAATGTGTAAGGAAAATAGAAGATATCAGAAATGGCCAAATCAAAACAGAATTTATTCAAAAGAAACTTACAGACAATAGAATACTATATGTCCTTTAAAAAGAAGGAAATTCTGTCATACGCAGTAACATGGATGGGACGAGAGGTCATTATGTTAAGTGAAATAAGTCAGGCACAAAAGACAAATACTATAATATCACTTATGCATGGAATCTAAGTCAATCCTATAGAAACAAAGATAATAAAGGGAGCCCAGAGGATGGGGAAAAGGGAAGGGGAGGGTGGGGAAAGAGAATATTTTGATCAATGGGCATAAAAAGTTCCAGTTCAACTGCTGGAAGATGTTGATTATCCATTGCACTGACTTATTCCATTATATAAAGACATACAATTACATAAAACAAATATCACATTTTGTGCTTCCCCATTTTGTACTTCCCCAGAGACTGTTATTTTTCTCAGATATCAACAAAATACTGATCACACGGTAAGTCACAAAAATATTCAATAGCACTGCAAAAAGGAGTTAAATCTGTAAGTCATAATCTCTGGTCATAAGGCATAAAAACTTGAAATTATAAATAATAAGGAAGTTATAAATAAAAAGGAAATAAAAAATAATAATTTGATTATACAGAAATTTAAAACCATCCTCTACATAACTCATGGATAAAAGAACAAATAGCAACTGAAAAATATATCTTACTTAGAAAAAAGTATGTCAGTTAGGAGACTACGCAATGAAACTTTTGTAGTTTTTCCTTTTTGATTTTCAGACATCAAATGTGAAGATAAATAAAACCTTCAACTCAAGTAGCTAGAAAATAAAAACGAATTAAGCCTAAAAAGAATAAATATTTTAGAAATAGTTTGGTGAACTTGATGTAATCTAGGGAAGCTGAAATACGCACTAAGACTCAGGAATTCCACAATTAAGTATTTATTCTGGTTAGTCTTTGGCATGGATATACCAGAAGAGAGCTACAAAAAATAGCCAGAGCAGCTCTGTTTGCGATATTGAAGTATGAAAACAAAAGATGAAACTGAAATAATTCCAAATGTCTACTGACAAGGGAATGAATAAATCAACTCCATACATCCCCATATCTTTTACTTATATATTAGATACTGTAATTTTTATACTTGTGTATTGTATATTTTAAATATTTTTTGTGTATTAACATATTTGAATATATAGGTGTATATTCTTAAAAAGAAATATACTCCAGTAAAAATGAAGTACATTAACATGGATAAATCTCAAAAGCACAATGTGAAGCTAAAGGTAAGGTACGGAAGAATATAACACAATTTTATTCCAATTCCATAAAGTTCAGAACTAAACAGCACGTATTTTAGGAATGCATAAATATATTATAAAACCAAGGAAATAATAAAGCAGTAATTCAGAAAACTAGTTTACTCTTGGAGAGTGTGAGGGGCACACGCTGAGAAAGGGGCCAAACAAAGCTCAAAAGAGGTTCTATTTTTTTTAATTATGTGGCTAGTATACTCCTAATATCATTATTAAATTATACATAGGTTGCATATATAGTGTTGGCACATTTTATTTTATCATTAGAAGTAGAAAAAGTAAATAAATGAAGGAATAAATAATAAATAAATTCCAGCTGTACTAGATGTGCACTTAAATGTGTAAAAAAAAAAAAAATACGCCACAACAGAAATAGACTAAAGATCAGAGATTATATAACCTTGACATACACGTGGCTTCCCCCTCTACTCCAAGGAAGAAAAGTGGGAAGAAAAATAAGAAGGGAGGAAGGGAGAGAGAAGAGACACACAAGCACAAACCATAAAAAGATACACTTAATCTTTCATAAAAGTTTAAATTACTCTCCTTTTAAAAAGTCCCCAATAGGCAAAATAAACAATTAACCAGTAAGGAAAGTATTTCTGTTAATGTATGTGATAGACAAGGATTAAACACACAGTTTTTTAAAAATCTTTGTCTATCAATAAGAAATGAAAAACACCTCTCAAATTGCTGTTTTTTAAACAATAATACCAGTAGGGCTGAGAGCCTCATGAAATAAACATGTCTGTTATTGCTGGCAATAAATATCCTTTCTGGATGGCAAGCACATCATTTCTGGAGAGTAATTCAGCGGTATTATCAAAAGTCTTTACCAAGGGCACACTCATTGACCTTCCACAGCCAGAAAATTTATCATAAGGAAATACCAGCAACATATGCAAAGATATAGAGAGAAAGCTTAGTTATAACCGTTATTTAAAATACTAAAATTTGCAAAACAAACCAAGTACAGAATCTAATATACTACAACAAAGTGATATATGGTACAGCATATTAAACTTACATTATAAATACTACTAAAGGAATACTTGTAACGTATCTTTAAAGAGTTGTGAAACATTTTGTACAGCTTGGCCGTAATTGTGTATATTTGTAGTCAGTGTAAATGCATTTGGAGATTCCTTGTGTAGGTATAAAAAAAGCACTGATAGAACACATCCATGTTAACAACGGAAACGACTAATTAAAAATTTACGAGTAACATTTTTTCTGTTTTTCTACATTTTTATGTTTCTGATAGTGAACATATACTTGCTTTATGATCTGCTTTTAAACATATTTATTTGGAAAACATAATGAAAAAGGAAATGAGTTAAGATAGTTTAGAAAATAACACATATCAGCAGCACCCATAGCTCAGCGGGTAAGGGCACTGGCCATATACAGGGAGGCTGGCGGGTTCAAACCCACCCCCCGCCAGCTGAAACAATAAAGACAACTGCAACAACAACAACAACAACAACAAAAATAGCCAGGCGTTGTGGCAGGCACCTGTAGTCCCAGCTACTTGGGAGGCTGAGGCAAGCGAATCACTTAAGCCCAAGAGTTGGAGGTTTCTGTGAGCTATGACATCATAGCACTCTACCCAGGGTAACTAAGCAAGACTCTGTCTCAAAAAAAAAAAAAAAAGGACACATAAACACCTCCTACTGCATCTAATTTCCAACCTTCAGATCCAATCTTACAATCAAGGTATCCAAAAAACTATCTCACAAGGAAAGCTGCAGAAGTAGGACTGGGATTTTTTTTTTTTTGATCAGGAAAAAGAACTATGTGTGTAAGAGAAACATGCAAATATTATTTTCCCATGCTACAAATTTCCAACTAAGGAAATTTCTGTAAATTCTTGGTGAAAATCTTAATTTTTTTAATATTAGTTTTTAGTTCTCTATAAAATGTAGTGATTTATCAGTAACAACATAAAACTATTATAAACAAGTCCTTGACACCAATCTCATTTCCTCCTGTAATAAGATTTTCGGGGTAGAAAAGATCTGACCAAATCCTCCATATCATTTAAAATGAAACCATAAAATATCAATAACATAAAGATAATGTCAGTAAGAATAGCTAACTAAGGACCTCCAAAATTTCTCTTCTCCATAAAAGCAATGAGAAAACTAGCAAAAGTATTAGAATCAACCCTAGAAGTTAGCCAATCTTGAGAATATTTACTGTAGAAAAATGGCTCAATCTCATTTCAAATGGTGAGGTTTGTGGTGTATAATTTATCATGTTTTTCATGCTTGGTACTTGCTTGACCAATATACTTCTCTATGTCACCTACGTAAAGCTCAAAAATAAGTCCACATACACTGGAAAGAGCATCCAATCAAACTTTCAAAGTATATAGGCTAAAAACTGGCAGGTTGAAATTGAACAGACATCTTTATATAACACACATTTATGTTAGAAAACTAAAAGGGAAGATGTGCTAGAACAGGCTCAAGATCCACTATTAGGAATCTGTGTGTGAAGAAAAAAAAATCTGGGGCGGTGCCTATGGTTCAAGGAGTAGGGTGCTGGCCCCATATACCGGAGGTGGTGGGTTCAAACCCGGCCCCGGCCAAAAACTGGAAAAAAAAAAAATATGGAAAGCTTTAACTGACTTCAAGATTCATATAACCCAACCAAATAACAAAATGTTTTTTGAAATGTTAACACTGTTCAATCCGTACAAGAAGATACAGCAATTATAAACATATGTGCACCTAGCAACAGAGCCCCCAAAAATACATGAAGCAAAAATTGGCAGAATCAAAGGGAGAAACAGACAGTTCTACAATAGATGGAGACTTTAATATCCCACATTTAACAATGAATAAAAAACAGACAGGACAATAAGGAAACAAATGACTTGAAGAACACTATAAACCTAACAGACATATACAGAACATCCCCCCAACAGCAGAATAGACATTCTCCTCAAGTGCACAAGGTACTTCAGGATAGAGTACATGTTAGGCTACAAAACAATTTTTTTTATTTGAAAAAAATTAAAATAATAGAAACTATCCTTTCTGACCGCAAGGGAATAAAGCTAGAAATTAATAAGAGAAAAACTATAAAATTCACAAATATGTAGAACTTATAGATGCTGTTTATGTAGAACTTAAACAGCATCATCTCAAACAACCAGTGTGTCGAAGAAGAAATAACAAAGGACATTAGAAAATATCTTAAGACAAATGAAAACAAAAACAGAACATACCAATACTGCCATACATATGGGATGCACTAAAAGCAGGGTTCAGAAGAAAATTTATAGACATAAACACTTACATTAAAAAAAAATAAATAAATCGCAGCTCGATTTACAATTGCTAAAATGTGGAAACAGCCTAAATGCCCTTCAACCCAGCAAGCTGTGGTATATGTATACCATGGAATACTATTCAGCCATTTAAAAAATGGAGATTTTGCAGCATTTATATTAACCTGGATGGAGGTGGAACACATTATTCTTAGTGAAGCATCACAGGAATGAAGAAGTATGAATCCTATGTATTCAACTTTGATATGAGGACAATTAATGACACGGTGGGGTATGGGGGAAGGGGAGAGCAGACAGAGAAGGAGGAAAGGGGTGAGGGAAAGGAAAAGAAAAAAAAAGAAAAGAAAAGAAAATAGTGACTAATTCTCAGACATATTGGATTTAATTTTGACCAAAGTACATTACCTAAACATTAATTTTTAATTCAACTTGTAACATGTTGTTTAGGATATTGCATCCTCATTTATAAGGGAAATATGTTTGTAATTTCCCCTTATAATAACATATTTTTTCCAGTTTTAATATCAGGTGTATCCAGATGAAGTAGAATGACTTTGAAGTATTTCTTTTTATTCTATTGTCTATAAGATTTGATATGATCTGTTTTTGAAATTATCTTTTATTTTTATTTATAAATATTGTCTATTTTTTGAGACTTTGGAAAAAAAATAAGAAGTTAACTGATGACTTCACACTGAACCTTCACAGCATTCTATAATAGACATACTCTTATTTGATAATGTGAATGTTACTTTTTTGCATTATTATTATTGTTCAATATTTCATTGCAGCAATCATCTGGATTTCTTTTCTGAATGAATTTATCTTTGTTCATTCTTTACGAGGTTTTTGTTTCTAGTCCTTATTTTAAACATTGCTATTGTTATTAAATTTTAAGCCTTTTTAATTTTATGAAGGCAAAAAGTAGAAACCAAATAAACACATGTATATGTAAAAAATAAATAAATAATCTATGTATATACACCATAAGTAACTTGAAAAAGAACAAATAATCCCCAAAGCTAGCAGAAGAAAAAGAAATAATAAGAATTAGAGATAAAGTGGAAAATAGAAAAATAGGAGAGAAAATCAAAGAAACAAAAATTGGTTCTTTAAAAAGATCAATATAATTGATGCTTGTTTTAGCTAGACTAAATTTATAATATAAATCCTTATTTTAGCTAAACTAACTTAGGAGAAAGAGAAGACTCAATCAGAAATGAAAAAGGGAAATTAGTACGGTCTTTACAATAATAAAAAGAATTATAAGAAAATTCCAACTATACACCAAAAATTGGGTAACCTACATGAAATAGGAAAATTCCTAGAAATACACAAACCAGCCAAACTGACTCAAGAATGAATAAAAAAGATGAATAGACCTAGAACATCTGAGGAGGCTGAATGAGTAGTCAAAAACCTCCCAACAAAGAAAAGTCCAAGCCAAGATGGTTTCACTTATGAATTCCACCAAACATTTAAAAAAGCATTGACATCAATTCCTCTCAAACCCTTCCAAAAAATTTAAGGGTACACTTTCAAATTCATTTTGTAAGACCAGCACTAACCTGATACCAAAGCCAGATAAAGACACCACAAGAAAAGAAAACTACAGGTCACTATCTCTGAGAATGTAAATGCAAAAATTATCAATAAAACATTCACAAACTGAATCCAGTAACATATTAAAAATAACATACACCATAACCAAGAGGTATTTATCCGGGGAATGCAAGGATGGTTTAACACATAAAAATCAGTTAAGTGTAATAAACCACATTACTACAATGAAGGATAAAAAGCACATGACCATCCCAAATGACACAGAAAAGGTATTTGATAAAAGCCAACACCTTTTCGTCATAAAATAATTATGATAACTCAGAAAACTAGGAATAAAATGAAACTCAACCTGATTAAAGGGCACTTATGAAAAGCCCACAGTTATTATCATATTCAATGGTGGAAGACTGATAGCTTTTCTCCTAAGATCAGGAATAAGTCAGTGATTACTGATTTTTCCACTTCTATTTAACCGAGTACTGAAAGTTCTAGCCTTAACTGTGACAACAGCAAAGGCAACAGAAGAAAAAACAGACACAATGGATTTCATTACAATCACAACTCTTGTGCTTCAAAGGACACTGTCAAGAGAAGAAAAGGACAACCCATAGGATGGGAGAAATATTTTCAAATCATTTATCTGATAAAATATATCTTTCTTTAAGAATGTCAACTCAACATCAGAAAGACAACCCAAAAATGGGCAAAGGACATGAATAGGTATTTATCAAAAAATAAATAAATAAATAAATAAACAAATGTCTCATAAGCACATGAAAAGATGCTCAACATCATTAGTCATTTAGGGAAATGCCAAGCAAAACCACAATAACACACCATTTCACAACTACAAGCATGGCTCTAATCAAAAAAATGGAAAATAGTAAGTGTTGACAAGATAGAGATTAGGATCCTTGTACTTTGTTGGTGAGAATATAAAATGTTGAAGATCCTGTGAAAAACATTTTGGCAGTGTCTCAAAAAGTGAAATACAGAACTAGCCAATATTTATAACCCAACAATTCCATTCCTAGATATACATCCAAAAGAACTGAAAACTGAGACTCAAACCTTATAAGCCAATATAAATGGCGGCAACACCCACAATATCTGAAAGATAGAAGCCACCCAACAGTCCATCAGCAAAGGAGCAGATAAACAAGATGTGGTATTACACAATGCAATGGAATATTATTCAGCCACAAAAAAGGAGTGAAGTTCAGATTATGTTGGAACATGGCTGAACTTTGAAAACATTATGCTAAGTAAAAAAAAAACTCCAAATAAAAAGGGCATATATTGTATGATTCCTTTATGTGAAATATCTGAAATAGATAAATCCATAGAGACAGAAAAGAAAGGAGTGTTGGCAGGAGCTGGAGAAATGGCAAGTGACTACGTGATGGGTGTGTAAGAGATAAAAAAGAATATTCTGGAACTAGATACTGGTGATATTTGCAAACATTGTGATAATACTAAACACCACTGACCTATACATTTAAAGATGGAAAAAGGGAAAAGGTTGTTATACTGTATATATTTTACTACAATAGAAAAGAAGTACATATAAGTAAATTTTTGACATCAAAAAACACTAATATACTTACTCTGCTATTTTTCTCTTGTCCACATTATTTATGTTTTTGCTTCTATTTACATTTATTCCTTCTTTACCATTTCCTTTCATTTTGTTGTTCTCTTTCCAACTTTTTAAGATGAATGCTAAATTTATTCTTTTTTGTTTTTAATATATGTGTTTCTGGTTACGAATGTCCCTCTGAGTACCATTTTACCTGCTGCTCAGAAGTTCTAAAACTATTTTCGTTCATGTTGCTTTAAAAATATTTATGGCACAATTCAGATTCTAGTTTTTCCTGAGGTTAAATCAATTAAAAGACCAGTGCCCAAATTATGAGAAGTGGCCTTTGCGGATGAACAGAGAATTATTCCAGGTAATACATTCAAAGGGAGGAGTTAAACAGACTAGGGAACATCCATGGGAGAACAACCAGGAAGGTAAAGTGTTACTTAGTAGAATAAGAGCAGAAAAAAAGATAGTGAGGATTCATCTGGAGGAATTCCAAGCTTTCTGGAATATTTGAAAGACTCCCACAAGTACCTATTAGCCTCTAGGTGCTGAGGACACAGGTGTGACCAAGACAGACATGACACTGCCTTCAAGAAGATAGTGGTGATAGTAAGAAAATAAATAATTGACTGATTGCAGTGATAAGTGCTGTGGAGAAAAATACTCCAAGAATACGTGACAAGGAGGTATGTCCTGTTCCAGAGTCAGGGGAAGCACCCTTGGTGAATCAACTTTAGAGCTCAAAGTGAGAGTAAGAGATTGGGCAGGGCCAGAAGAAACAGCCCGTAGAGGTCACGAAGCAAAGGACATCTGGATGAACTAAGGAGGCACAGAGAGTGGCACACGCAGAGGTCAGCCAAGTCTGGAAAGGGAGGCAAGGGTTAGATCGTAAGTATTTGGAACTTTTCCCTAACAGCGATGGGGGGCCACTCTGGGGAGAGAGTGACACGTCCAGAATTATCTTTTCAAATAATCGTTTGGATACCGTGTAGAAACAGAAGGTGGTGAAACAGAAATGCTGGGAGTCTAGCTAAGAAACTACTGTTTCTTCCAGAACAGAGAAAGGAGTCCCTTGGGTAAGGATGGTGGCAAGGGAACTGGAGCTGACTAGGGAATGGAACCGAGAGGTCTTGGTAAATGGGTTCATTGCTCCACAGATGGAAAACAAGCAGGAAGGCAGACTGTGGCTCCATATACCAAAATGGAAGAGGATGCCCTTCAAACTAGAGTACCGCCTTTCCTCGGGAAGCTCCCTAGGAAATACTGGGTGATCTTCAGTTGAAGCAAATCCAAGGGCTGTCCGGAACATACCCAGCCATTATTAATACAACTTTCCCTTGCACCTGGCTGGATACTTTCCAGATAACCCTTGCATACCCTGGGGTCAGAAATTAGACTAGGCAGCATCTAAGATACTATGACCTCTAAGACTCTTTGCTAAAATCAGGAGAATGATCAGGTCATGTGGATAGCTCAATGTAAGCACGTAGGAAAGAAAGTGTGTGTGTATGTGTGTTTTCCTTCTTCCTCTGTAAAAAGTTGAGCTTCTTACAGAAAAGTACACTGATAAATTACAGCTTGTCACTTGAGTGGTAGAAAAAACAACACTCTCTAGTCCTTCCTGTTTCTTTAATTACTGGTATAAATGGTTCTATGCATTTGAATGTAGTAACTTAATTTTAGTAAAGATTTGTAATGTGTATGCTCTGGTGGTTATTATTTTAATGCCCAGCATGCAGACCCATTGGCTGGTGGTATCTGGGATTATTCGCCTCACCCACGGGGAGCCTGGCTGTCTTGAACATCAGGCTGTATATAAGGTTGAGGCATCACTATCTGCTATGCACGAACTTCAGGATACACAACAGGAAAGGAAAAGGTTCAAAAACACTACGCACCAACCCCAATCATGAAGGGATGCAAACGCCACCACACCAAACAAAAGGAAAGGGAAAAAATCACATGGAAATAAAAATGCGTTGAGTCTCATAAATGTGCCAAAAGGACAAAATAAGACTGACCAAGAAATGCTACTTAGAACCAGCTTGAGCAAAGGCCACCGAACACCAAGACCACTGAAACTGCTTCCACGGTCATAATGAAGACGGGCAGCATCACCAATTTTTGTGAGGCACAGCCTGCCCTAAAGCAGCGCTGGCCACTCAGACTCAAAGGGATGCTCTCCCATCCTGATCAACTCCTTACTTGGACCCCTTTACACACCACCCCAAAAGCTGGCTATACAATAGAACATAAACAACCCTGTTTTCATGTCCTAAGTGTGGAAAACCAGGACAATTTCCTTTTTTCTTTTCTTTTTCTTAGTGCAACACTCATGCACTTATACAAGCAGGGGTGCAAGGTGGGGGTCAGAAGGGAAAATGTAGGCATTTCATATTGTGTTTCCCTGAAAATGAGACCTACCCAAAAAATAAGCCCTAGCAGGATTTCTATGCATTTGTAAATATAAGCCCTACCCCGATAATAAGACCTAGTGATGGGTGTGGTTATGCAGTATATCTGCATAGCCAAGCCATGCATTTCGGAGCAGAGTGGTAAGGAAGACTGGAATACCTTTTATCTTCCATAGTTCCTTTCTCCAAGCCGTTCGCACGTGCGCGGGTGCGTGTGTGGTAACCGTGGTCGCAGGCATCCTATTGCACACGTGCAAATGGCTAGGAGAAAGTTCATGCATCACTAGTGCCAGCCCCACCAACAAGGTCGGCTCCCCTGTCAGTTTCCAGAAGAAGATGACTTAACTATATTTGAATAAATGTAGATTGTTGTATTATACTTAATAAAAATAAGACAGCCCCTGAAAATAAGCCCTAGTGTGTCCTCTTAAGAAAAAAATAAATATAAAGACAGTGTCTTATTTTTGGGGAAACACAGTAATTTATGAAGAGATGATTAGTGACACCTAATACGACCTTGTTTAAATCTTGGTTCTACATTCTGAAGACCATGATGAACTTCTGAATCATAAAATGTGAGATTATACTAGTCCCACCTCAAAGGAAGTACTGAGATTATGCATGTGAAGAATTTATCACAGTGTCTGATGCACAATAAATGCATATTATGTGCATTACTATTTTTTGCGCTATTATTATTTTACACAAGAAGCATAAAAAGTATCACCCTAACAACCTCTTCTGCATCATCTGGGATCAAAGATTAACTTTCTCCAAAAGAAAGACAGCAATTTCTTAAGTCAAGAAGCAAATGGGACTTGCACCAGGTTCTCAAAATGTCAGTATCATAGAGACGGCTACACAAGTGGGCAAGGGGTGGTAATTAAGAAAAAGAAATGCCTCAAGGTGTCAAAGACATCTCTGTCATGTTTGACAAGCAAGGTGACTGTCTACAAAGCAGTAAATCAATTAAAATAGAAAATTAGGTCTACAGTTGGAAGGAGGTCCGTATGAGTTCTCCATCCTGAAGACATTTTGTGTTCCCCTTCTTCTTTCTGTTACAAGATCCTTACACAGGTCTGTTTCATGGTCTCCATGTATATCACATTCTTCAGAGTGGATGTGGTTTCAAGTAGTAACACAGACAAGCAAATACAGCAGTGTGTCAAGACATTCAAATTTTGCCCCTCCTGCTTTAACATATTAGTAATGGGATGCTTTGGATTCTACTGCTTGATCTGACTTCCAACAGTTCACAGATGAGCTTGGATTTCTAGGAAAAGTTCAGAGGTCAGGTGCTCCCGTAACATGGAGGGCTGTGAGGTCAGGCAGGCCCCAGCCCTTTCTTCATCACCAAGAGAATTAAATGAGACTGGATGGCTAAATTTCGCATGAGAAAGCAATAATATTGCTATTTTCCAGGCAACTCTCTAGAACAGTCTAGGAAGATACGGGCCCTGACTCATGGGAAACACACAGAAATTTCAGTAAACAGCCACGTTCAGCATCTCCTGCATTAGTCTCTTTCAACAGAGTAAGAGAACCTCACTTTTTATCACCTGTTAAGAGACCTCAGACTTAGTGAAAGAATAAACAGATGACTTTAAAACTCTCCCAACTCAAGATGTGATAATCTTCTGAATATAAGACGGCGTTATCTTTATTGATAATACAATGCTGGATACTTTTCAGTGTTTTGGCTTATAGGAAAACAAAGTCCCCTGATAACTGGATCAATAAACGCACACAGACCACACTCTAGAGTTAAAGAAAAGTGAAAGACTGGGAATGCCTTTAAGCACCATACAGACTACAGACACATCTGAGACAATTTCAACCTCCATGTAAATGCACAGAATATATTAATTCTCCCATTAAAAAGACTTTTTTGTTTAGTCTTGCACTGTGCTAGGTGCTAAAAATGGGACATGAGAGACAGAATCAGGACCCTCGCAAAGCTCGCAATCTATTGGGAAATTTAGAAAGTAAGAGAATAAATCACAATATAGTCAAGTGAGTGCTAGCATGAGCGAAGAGGGAGATTCTATGCGAACCCAAAGAAGGGGAAGAAAACCCTTGATGGGTTGAGGGAGCTTTGGCAGAAACAGCGCGTGAGCTGAGATCTGCAGTGTGAGCATGGATTAGGTGAGCAAAAACATGGCAGCGGTTGGTAAACGGAGCGTGTCCTGGTCACCTGGAAGGGCATGATTAAAGGAGAGCACGGAACGTTCAGGAACTGAAAGTAGGTCTCTCTGGACAGAGAGCATCTGCTATATGCAGAGAAACAGTAGGAGGTGAGAAAAAGTCAAGTCACATAGAGCTTTTAAATCACTGAAAGCTATTTCATCAAGAAAGAGACATGATAAAATGGGGGTTTAGAAAGATCCTTGTGAGTACAGTAAGGAGAAAAACTGGGAGTGAACAGGGCTAGACACGGAGGTATCAGCTGAGAGGTACTGAATGGGAGTGTTATCTCCGGAATTAACGTGTGCATATGAAATGGATGGAGGCAAGAGATACGCAGATGCTTGGTGTGGGGGGAAGAAAAAGGAGTCCACAGTTCCAGCTTGGGAACAGGTGGACAGAAGTGTTTCTGAGGTAAGGAACCCAGAAGCAAGGTCATAACTTCAACTTTGGATATTGCGAGTTTAAAGAGCCAAAGTAGGGTGAGACAGATAGTCCTGGAGCGTGGGAGAAAAATCCAGGCAAGTGTCACAGACCTGACAATCATCCGCACAGTCACCACAGCACAATGAGAGAACAGAAGAACGCTGGGAACAAACCATGAGACACTGTGGCATTTAAAGAACAGGAAACAGAATATGAGGATACAGAGGCTACTATGGAGTGGAGAACCACTGGGGGAAAAATGTCTCAAGAACAAGGGATGGAGGCCCATAAGTGACAGCTCTGAAAGGGTGACCCTCTGCTCCCTGCTGCATGAGGAGTCACAGAATCGTAAGCATGGTCTTAACACATGACCAGGTTGTTGGTACTCAGGCCACCCCAAGAAGCTGGCAAAGGACAAATGAAGGCTTCAAGGAAGGTGCCATTAACCCAAAGTACAACCAAGGACACAGACACGTATGGCATAGTGGCTGTGACATGCCACCAGGTCCTCTTTTTAGGATCGATGTGCCTATCCCCATAGCCTCTAGGAATATCTCTGCTGCTAAAGGTTCACAGATGTGAGCCGCCCAAGGGCACACCCCCTACCACAGAGCAGCCTACCAGCAATGACTGGCTAATGGGAGAGATATGAGAGCCCAGTTCCCTTGCCTCAACTGGGGACATTTCAGAAGCGCCACTACAGCTCCAGAGCTGCCCACAGCACCAGCTGTGACTTCAGCTGTAATGCCACTGCAGGTCAGCTTAGCTGTCTGTCTAAGCCTGCCATCCTCAATACCTCACAGGTGTATCTCCCAAGAGTGCTCTTCAGTAAACCCTCTGGATACAATTCTCCATTCCAGAACCCATCTCCAGGCAACCCAATCTAAAAGGGATGGTGTGCACCAAACTGGGCCAAACCACTGTGGCTAGAGAGGCAGGTATGTGAGTGGCAGAGGCAGATGTTGAGGGCAGGGCAGTCTGTGTGTGTCCACGGGAAAGGGGCTCTACCACACGCACCGCTGATGGGAGAATGGTCACTCCACTTGTCAGGAGGGACAATGGCTTCAATTTTTCCATTTGCCATCAAGGGATTTTTGTTACCTCATAAATCTACGCATGTTCTGGTGGAAGGCAAAATGGAAACTGGAAATTAAACAATAATCTGAAAGAATGCTCTTAGCAAAGGAAGAGACGAGTGCCATACAGGAAGTGGTAAGTGAAGCTCACTGAAGGCCAAGGTGGCCCAAAAGTAAAGGTTCCAGATGTTTTCAATCATTCATTCAGTGAACATTCATTGAAAGCGAACTACCAGCCCAGGAAAAGCACCATAATCCTGGGCAAACAACTTGCCTTCACAGAGCTCAAAAAATGGTGGAGCTCAGCAGTGGAACCACTTTCCCAATGCTCCAGGAGCCCAGATGCATAAAAATGGATACATTGGATAATTTCTTAGATCCAGTGTCTTTTGTAAGTCTAACTTATGGTACATCCTTCTCGCTACTTTAACTGATGACAGCAATAAAGCCTGTTTTGAATAATAGCAAAAACTTGATGAATCTCAAGGACATTAAGTGCCTTCCTGCAACAGCTTAGCAATCAAATTCTTTCTGCCTTTGGTTTGCTTATCAGTTTAAAGAAAATCTTTGATTTGCTATGGAAATAGTCATAAACGGTATCAGGTTTGGTTAGCTTTCATCATCTTGTCTTGCAATCTCAAGATGCTCTTCCTTTTAATGGATTCTGAAGCCTAAAAGAAGAGAAGAAACATTTCCTGGATGAATCTCTCACACATACCATTGCTCTCCTGCCTTCTCTCAAGTTTAAGAAACCCCAACACGACCTTTCATACAATGTTAACATTGCAAAGTGTTAGACATTCCATTATTATTACACACAGATTATTACACCAAGTCTAGGTTATTCACTAACCACCACACCTGAACCTTAGGTAGTATTTAATTCAGTGCGGTGGCTGCTGTAAAAGTGTATTTGCTTATATAATTTTATGTGAAGAGGCTTGAATTTTTCTAAGGACACTGTAGTCCTTACTATTGATGAAAACAGTGCATTTATCAGAAGTTCTAATATATGGCAGAAAAAGCTATATTCTGAGGCCTGCTCTCACACACACACAAAAGTTGAGCTGGGTGTACCTTTTGTACTCAAAAATCTCTAGCATTTTAAAAAGATGATGTATAACCACATATAAGTGTTGGGTTTTTTCATCATTACATTCCAAATGGTAGCTTAGAAAATGTTCGCATCAGCCTAAGCACCTAGCATAGTTCTAGGCACATAGATGACACACAACAAATATTTGAGTGATGGATTATTAAACAAAGGACTATTTTTATATAAAATTCAAATCCAGAACTTGCATAATTTCCAAGACTTGTTAGTAAGACCCTTGAGACATAATTTTAAGAACAATGGACCAGGAGACAAGGAAATGAAAATCAAGGAGAAAAATCCCCTAACTCAGAATCTAAGGCTGGAATAGCTGTCCCTCAGAAGGGGAACTCACGGCATGGCAGGGGGTGGCCCAGATGTGTCCCACAAATGTGTCCCTAAATGTCCATGCTGAGACTTAAGTCACTAATGAAGCAACAAGTTGATGAATCAACCTGGGAACTCTGGGGGAAATAGGGTGACTCCTGTCACATGGGATAACTTGAAAGCAGCGCCCTTTACAGAAGAAACTGGAATAGAAAATAATAGACAGCACGCCAAGGCTTCTCCAGGAACCTACTACTTTATAAACACCTGCTCAATGAATGAAATGGACCTTTTACTGAAGCTGTGAAACCTTTGGAGGCAACAACATTTACCCACTGGCTGAGGTTAACTGGGCAACATAGGAGCGTGACAATGAACTGAAAGAAGAGACAAAAAGGGGGTGGATTAAAAGCAGAAGAGCCACTCCACAACCCCCGCCATTCACTAACATAGCAGAGCCAGAAGCTGACTCAAGGCAAGGATAAACTTCAGACCCAGGTACAGACCTGTTGTCAAGGGCCAGCACCACCTGTGCCTGCCACCCTGAGCACGGAACAACTCCAGAGCAACAAACACCAAGGCCTGGTGGAGCTCCTGGGGTTACCAATTCTCAGCTACAATCCAGAGCTCTAGACCTGCCCCTCTTTACACATGCATACAAATCAGTTGAGGCCAGCTGCTGACAAGGGAGGAGTTTATTTGAGGAAGTAATAGACTCAATCAGAATAAGAATTTCCAAAAATAGAAGACATATTTTACAGCAGAAGTCACCAAGGTTAAAAGGATTAAAGGCCTGTCCAGCCATACGCTGTTACCAAACAGTAGAGTGTGGACAAGAGCCCTGACAGCATCAGTCAGGGTCCAGCCAGAGAAGTGGAATCACTAGGATATAGTCATTAAGAGATTTATTGCAAGGAACTGGCTTCTAGAGTTGTGGAGCTGACCAGGCATATCCAAAATCCATGAGATAACTCATTAAAAAGGGCAGGCTGAACTCTCCGGTGCAAGCTAAAGCTACTGTCCACAGGTGGAATTTCTAGTTCTTCTAGGCCTCAGTTCTAGTCTGAGGCCTTCAACTGATTGAATCAGGTCCACCATGATTATCTCGGATAATCTCTCTCCTTTACTTAAAGCCAACTGATTATGGACTTTAATCACATCTGCAAAAGATCTTCACTTGCAACACCTAGACTAGTGTTTGACTGAATGACTGGCGATGGGAGCCAGCCAAGTTGAAAGCCATCACATTGACTCGTCAATAGCACCATGGAGTTCTGTCCAGCCTCGCCTCCTCTCAGATAAATGCTGCTGCCAAACTTTTTCTTTATTTCATTTTCTTATTTTTTTTTATAAATTGGGATTCATTGAGGGTACAAAGAATTAGGTTACACTGATTTGCATTCATTAGGTAAATTCCCTCTTATAATTATGTCCCGTCCCCAAGAGGTGTGCCATACACTACAAACCTCCCTTTTCCCCTCCGTCTCCTCATTCCCCTGCCCCTCACCTTGAACTGATTTGAGTTTTTCTCTTATAAGGGTATTTATTAGATCGTCCACTGCCTTCATATTAGAATTCAGTACATTGGCTTCTTGCCTCTCCATTCCTGTGATGCTTTACTAAGAAGAATGTATTCCAATTCAATCCAGGTTAATACAAAAGATGTAAAGTCTCCATCTTTCTTAATCTCACAGACTCTTAATGAAGAAAGGTTCTGAGTGACGTTACACATGTTGGACTTTTTTTTTCCTCCAGTTAAAATTACTGTAGACAATGAACACAACTGTCATAGACCAACAGGGTGAGGGTTTGTAGGGTTTATGGAAAATCATTCCCTCTAAGAATGCAAGTCCAGTAATCCAAAGTCTACACCACAATCTTTTCTTATCCAAGTCATCTGAAGAAGCAGCGCAGGGTTCAACTAGGAAAACAGAGATGGTTGATCCATTCTTCCACTTTGCCACTGGATATAACATTACTTTCTCCTCCCCATCACACCCAAGGCTCTTAGAAGAGCCGCCCATACAAGATGTTGCTATATCCACATTCCCCACACATCCCCCAATTCATCACCATGCTGCAATGAAGCCCTCCCTCACACACCAATGTACCCTGTGGAACAGATGCATCCCAAGGTTACAAATGACTTACTGGTTATGAAATCCAAAGGACACCAGTGACCATCCCCACTTCCTTAAAAGACAGTCATCCGTGTCCTTCCATAGCAGCAAAGCCTCAGCATCAGGCTTGCTAACAGGCTGGACAATCTTGCTAACTCCTTATAAATCTTATTTCTCCCATCCCATGTCCATTTTCCCCATCCTTAGACCCCTCCTCATGTTTACTGTTCTCTGGCTTTAATTATAATCTAATGATTCCCAATCTCTATCTCTATCCCAAATAGGGCTCCTGAGCTTCAGGCTCTCATGACTTCCTCCTGTGGATATCATCCTTAGATTTTCCCAAAGACACTCCAGGCTTGCTGTCCTTTCCATAGGCTCCACTCTCTTTAACCAATGCTTTTTTCCAGTTCCATCATCGGCCTTACTGACTAAAACAGGAATCTGGAAATTATGCCTTAAGTCTTGCCTTCCCCTCTATCCCTATATACTGTCAATCAAGTTTTATTTCAGGAGGGGAGGGGAAAGTACAGCAGGAAATTACATTTCCCTTTCAGCCTCCTCTGCAGCTAGGCGTGGCTATATAATTATCTTCAGGCCAATGAGAATAAGGCAGGAAGGTATGGAACTTCCAGACAGCTGTATTTGGAGAGACAACTCAACTTGCACCCTCCCATCCTTCTCTCCATTCTCTTCAGAAAATGATGGCTAGAGCTCCATGGCCACCTTTGACCATGAAGTAACCTTTAAGACAGAAGAGAGGAAGATGGAAGAGATACAAGATCCTAGTATATGAGAATGTCAGAGTATCACAGTACCCCTAGACTGTAACGCCAAGCTTTATTTCATGTAAAAGAATAAATCTTGTTTAAACCACAGTTGTCTATATTCTATGATATGCCACCAAATAGAAGCCTGACTGATACATCAGACTGCTGATTGTTTTTACATCTTTCGATTCCATCCACTTCTTTCCATCCCCATTACCACTCCCTTAGTTGAAGCCACCATTATCTCTTATTTCAATTACTGAAATAGCACGTTAACTGGTTACCCTGCTTCTAGTCTTCCTCCAATCGAATCTACTATTCCTTTCTTAAAGACAATCTGGGATTATGTATCAATAGCATTAAAAAGGTTCACATTCTTCAAACAGATGACCCTTGAACAACAAGGATATGAACTCAATGGGTAACTTGTGTGAGGATTTTCTTCCATCTCTGCAACCTCAGACACAGCCAGGCCAACCCCTCTTCTTCCCACTCCTCTTCCACCCATTCAACATGAAGACAAGGATGGAGACCTTTACAATGATCCACTTCCACTTAATAAATAGTAAACATTTTTCTCTTTTTTATGATTTTCTTAATAAAATTTTCTTTTCTCTATCTTACTTTAAGAATAACATCTATAATACCTATAACATACAAAATATGTATTATTCAACTGTTCATGTTTTCAGCAAGACTTCTGGTCAATAGGGAGCTATTAGTAGGTAAGTTTCTATAGAGTCAAAAGTCATCCATGAATTTTCTGACACAGAGGATCAGTTCCCCTAACCCACGTGTTGTTCAAGGGTCAATCATTCATAACAATTTCACTTCTCAGAATTTATTCTGAATAAAATAATAAAATATGCATACAACTAGATATTAATAATTTTGTTTGTGGATAGTCACACCACCAATATTTATAATGGTTCATAAGTGAAAACAATCTAGTTGTCCAATAACTAGATTAGTTGTAGACAACATGGTACATTCAAGGGAAAACTAACCTGTCATTAAAAATTATGACACAGAATAATATTTCAGGATTTGGGGAAATGCTTCATTTATATATAAACATACAGTTAAGTAAAAATAAAACAGGCTTAAAAAGTATGTGCCCTATATCCCAGTTTGGTTTTCTTAATTACATAAATATGTTTAGAAAACTAGTCCTATCTTACCTTTGTATCTACCCCAAAAGCTAACATTTTAATTAATTCAAGTTTCACATCAATTTATTTATTTACTGAGCATTTACTGACTATCAATTGTATCAAATACATAACAATAGTTATCTTAGGTACTATAATGTTTTGCTTATGGTTTTTAAAAATGCAACAATAAACATAAATTGCTTTCCAAAAAAAGGATAATAAATATTCTCAGTAAGTCCTGTCCTCTAATCATGCTCATTCTCTAGTTTAAAACCTCAACCCCTATCACATGTTAGGAAGCCTTCCCGCACGTCCCCAAGGCTGGAACACATACCCCTGCCACCAACACACTCCTGGAGAACCCCATCTTCTCCTATCAACACATTCCCCAGTGCACTGTAAACTGCTCACTTTCTTAACTGTATTTCCCATACATTATGGGCTCAAACAGGGTGTGATTATCATTGTTTTCCTTGTTCCTAGCATGTATTTGATAATCTGTAAATACAAAATGAACAAGTGAATATCGGTGCTATGATTTCAACCCCAGCTACAGCTGTCTTCACCATCCAAGAGATGTGGAAGGACTCATATCTTCAGATCCAATGCTTTAGATCATCAATAATCACCAGGCCTGAGCCACTCCTTACCAACTGACCAGGTTGCAAGGAGCCACGTCAATTCCTTTCAAAGATAATTTAAACCCGTGAAGAAATGATCTTATGCAATAAGGAGTGACCAGACATAAAAGTCTACTTGAAAATAAGCTGATGCCTACCCACAAGGAGCAATTTAAAATAACCTTTAAAAGGTGGGAGAATCATTCATCCATTTCGATTTCACTGGGTGCTTGCTATACGCCAAGGAATTAATCCAACTCAACTAATAGATTTTCTCTGAATATGTTTCTTCAAATCCAGGTACAGAGATTCAAGGGGTTGTATCACAAATCATCTGTTCTACTAGTACACATGTTTTTTTTAACAGGAATTATTACATCAGACATGATTGGGAAATAGGGCAATGATGTCAACACAACAATTTGTGTTGGTTAATAGGCAATTCTTCATAGCTTGTTAATATTTTGCAGCAATCACAGGTAAGCACTCTCAGAAGGAAAGAAAAAGACTTGACAAAGTATGAAGACCTTAGAACGAAGCCGGAAATGTGCTTGACTGGCCTCCTTTAGTATGAGTAGGGGCTGAAACTGAATTAGTGGCTTCAGGAATCACTGTGCTTCCTACCATGTTGACCTGCATGGTGAAACCACAAGAACAGGTAAAGAACCTGTGAGAGCATTTCTCTCTATTCGATGAATGAAGAAGGCCAAATTTAATTTTGATGAAAATGGTCTCTAATAGATGCAAATGCCCAGCGTGAAGAAGGAAGAGGGAAGCACAAGCTCAACTTGAAGATGGTAAAGGGAGACTCGCAAAGGGCAAACACACCAGCCAGGGGAGATATAACAAAGCTGCATTTTTATTCATTTTGTTTTGTCTTTGTTAGTATCCTGGTTACAAAGCTCCATAGCTTTTCAATGGTCTTTCCCAATTCTATTCTTCAACTGTTTTTTTTTTCCACAGTTTTTGGCGGGGGCTGGGCACAGGCTCCACCCCCATTATTTTTAACATGTGATTTTGCAGAATGCAAGGTGCATATACAGTCATCCCTCCACACCTGTGGGTTCTACATCTATGGATTTAACCAACTGTGGATCAAAAATATTGGGGGGAAATGGATGGTTTCATCCATATTGAACATGTACAGATGTCTTTTTCTTGTCATTATGCCCTAAACCAATGTTCCCTAACCTTTCTGGCACCAAGGACCAGATTCATGAAAGACAATTTTTCCATGGACCAGGGATGAGGAAGATGGTTTGGGGATGATGATTCAAGAACACTGAATGTCCACCTCACATCATCATGCATTTGATTTTCATAAGGAGCACACAACCTAGATTCCTCACATGCACAGGTTACAGTAGGGTTCTTGCTCCTATAAGAATCTAATGCTGCTGTTTATCTGACAGGAGGCAGAGCTCAGGCTGCAATGTGAGTGATGGGGAGCGGCTGTAAACACAGATGAAGCTTCACTTTGCCCACCACTCACTGCCTGCTGGGCAGCCCAGATCCTAACAGGCAGCAGACCAGTACCAGTCCACAGCCCAGGGGTTGGGAACCACAGTCCAAAACAATACTGTATAACAACTATTTATATTTGTATTAGATATTATAGGTAAACTAGAAAAGATTTAAAGTACACAGGAGGATGTGCCTAGGAGAACTTGGGCAACTGTATAGTGCCATTGTGGAAATGTCTGTTGATAACTGCAGCACTGTCCATTTTTAAGTAAATTTCTTTGAACAAAACTAAAATTATCCTATTATTACTTATTTTATTTGGAATGAATGAAAGCAGTATTTTCATATACATGTTAGACAAACATATACATTATTACATGTATGTATATAAAGATACCTACATATGAAGGGATGTTTGCATATCAATTCCAAAAGAAAGATATCATATACCTTAAAAGTACACCATCCTTTGAGAAGTATAAATAAACTAGATGTTGACACAGAAGGAACTACCAAGTCCATCTCAATAACTTTCAACTTGGCCACTACCAACTTTCTCTGTAGACATACAGTATGCTCCTTGAACATGTCTGCCATCTAAGTAGAGACCTCCTCTGCTACATCAGATAATCACAGGGGACAGGTGTAAAGCCCTCACTAGCAAGAAAGCCACATGACTGAAGCTTAAATGCATTCAATCTTTCTAATGAAGAACAGTGTAGTAGGCATCCCTACACATGGTTTTACCACCACCAAGAGACCATGAGCTTGGTAAGGAAAAAGATAACAAAGGCCACTCAAGGTACCTCGTACATTCTGTTTACTGACTCAGTAAACAAATAACTGAATATGCAAGAAGATAGGGACCCAGAGACAAGGAAGACAAGAAAACTGGGCTCCTAGTCCACTGGCTATTTCTTCCTGACACCCAAACATCTTTGCAAAGGATTTTCAGTAGAATCCTGGGGTTCAGTATCGCCTCCTGGAACCAGATGAGTAATATAAGAATGAAATAAATGGGTGCCTGGTAATAGGGAACATTGATTGAAGACAGTAACAAACTAGAGACCCTATGCTCCATCTGAAAGTTTTCAAATCCATTGTTCTTGGTGTTGGTGGTATCGTGGTAACCACAGCTGCTTTTCAATTCTGTTGTTCTCATCTATCATTGAAGCAAGGCAAAATGTATCTACCGCCTAGACCTAGCTCACAGGAGGCCACTTTATGATTCCTGTGCTTAACAGAGTGTAGATCTGAATATTTGGATAGGGAATTTCACTTTGTATCCAGGCGGATACCTGAATGCAAGACATCAACCAATATTTAGAATCACCTTCGATAGGTGATGACTATAATACACGAGAAGATGATGAGAACTCTGCTACAAGAGAAAAAGCAGGACAACCTATCAAGATCCAAAATTTTGGAACCCAAGCTTGATTCTGTATCTCATCATTGTGATTCAAGAGTGCCATTACATTAAAAACTTTTCATTTTCTGGTGTCTTTAAAAAGGTGCCAGCCATATACACCTGAGCTGGTGAGTTCGAATCCAGCCCAGGCCCACCAAAACAACAATGACAGCTATAACCAAAAAATAGCCGGGCATTGTGGCAGGCACCTGTAGCCCCAGCTACTTGGGAGGTGGAGGCAGGAGAATCGCTTGAACCCAGGAGTTGGAGGTTGCTGTGAGCTATGATGCCACAGCACTCTACCCAGGGCAATAGCTTGAGGCCCTGTCTCAAAAAAAAAAAAAATCAGCACCTATGCCTAAAAAATGTTATTCATGGAAGATTTACTCTTTACAATTTAATTGTCTGAAACACCAAAGACAAGATGAAAAATCTCTACAATCTAAACTGTATCCTCACCATAAAGGGTTAAAAATAATGTCAGCAGACACACAGGTGAAATATATCAATTACAAATGTAATAGCTTAATCCACTCCAAAAGTGGTTTCTTGGTTAAAGGTTATGAGAAGATGAGAAGCCATTTTATGTACAATGCAATATAATATTTAATTAAAGTAATACCATAATTTAGGATGATATCTGGTATTCTTTGCTTTGATATCTGGTCAGTCGATGTCCTGGATATTCTGACATTTTTCATAAATCAACATTCTATTTACCCACATAAAAGATTTTACAGTTAGAAATATATAAGCTAATGTACACTCAACATACCTTAATTGTTTTTAGAGCTAAATTTGAACAATAAATTAAATTCCTCAGTATGCATTATGCAATGTAGACTGAGGCTATAAAAATGTTGACATTGGTCATATTCTAGTAATGAAATTTAGCCCTTTTAGTAATGACTATGCAAATAATCAGCTACTGAAAAACCATTTCACATCTAGTACAATTAGCTACTCTCACAGAGGTAATCCTTATTATTATTGTCCTGCTTATTGGACTTCAATAAAAACTCTTGAGGTGCTAAGATAGTTCTGAAGCCATTGTGCAAACTCTCCAAACAGGCTCATCTGGCAACTATAATTACCAATGTGAAGGAGGGCAACTGCAGATGAACATTAAACAAGAAATTATCCCCAGAAGGTTCATAAGTTCCAAACTTTAAATGGGAAAGAACTGACAGCTCTTAATATGCCCTCTTAACACCTTCAAGATGGAACTTTTCATTCTGGCAAGGTCAGCATCTCTAAGACGATAAAAATCCATGATCCCAACAAGATCAGATTAGCCCCCCTGAACAATATCTGCTTTGGGCCAGTGTCTGGACTGCCGCTGGTTTCACTTCGGGAAACTCAAACCTTCCATGTTGCTGGGCTTCAACTTTTTGTTTCAGAAGTTGCTCCGCCATCTTGGAACAGACCAAGGTGCTTGGACGATCCATTGGCCATGCCAAATTCTTTGCTAGGACTCTAACCAACTTCATCTTCTCTGTCAACGCAGAGATAAGAAAGGCGGGAAGGCGGTATGGCAGAAAACAGGAAATTATGGCATTCTTTCAAGGACCTCGCTACCCGAACCTGTGGGCTAGTGATCCAAACCTGGACCTCACCAATTCCAGAATCAACCACAAGACCCTAGTCATGCAGGAGGCCAAAATGCTAACTTGCCCGTTCGGTTCTCCATTCTTCTTTCACCCTAACCAGCAAACCCACCATATGAAAAAGCTTCAGCTGCCGACCAGGGCCCAGAGGAAAAGCTCCTAGTGGGCGAATCACCTCTGCAGTCTCTCTTGGGTGGCTCACTCTGCAATCTCTTACCCAGATAGCTAATCCCACCCCTTCTGGGTGCTAATGTCAATTTAGCCCAAAGTCTTGAGCACGAGAGGTCAGGTCAACCCATTTATGTTCAAGGAAGTCCTGTTCCAGGTTGGTCCCTGAGGCTGGTTTCTTGGGAGGATCAACAGGCCTGGTTGAAGATGACTGGCCTCTTCCCTTCATCCTGAATCCTGGTGGCCAACACCTCTTAGGGTGGGGAGGAAGTTCTCCCCAACGACTGGAGGTCGTTTCTTCACTTGTCAGGAATCCAAAGCAAGAATGTTGTGTCCGGGGCTAGCTAAGCCCTAGTTCCCCAGAGATACGGGTATGTTTGAAAGATGCCACACTAACGCCTTTCTTCACCACTCTTGGGACAGTATCAAAGTAGCCAATGCCGGCCACTACCTGTGGGGACCTGGAGACAGGTATCCGCTAAGGATGAAGGAGTGTGTTCAGAGTGGAGCTCACACGCGACGTCCTCTAGGAACGTGTTACCACCCAGCTCTGACTTCCATGTTCTAGTCCCTTCCACCAAAGGCCCTCTGCAGCGCCCCCTTTCGCTCCCGGTGAGCCTGACACCCGCAAGGACCGCCCCCACGCCCCAGCCCGGAGGGCTTCCGAGCCGGCCGCCGGGCAGCAGGTGGGGGGAGGGGGCCCGGTGGCCCGGGGGAGCGGTTCGGCCGGTGTCTCCCGAACCCCCACCCAGAGGCCCCGCCGCGGTCCCTCAGGACCCCGCTTCGCCCCTACCGGGCTCCGCTCCGGCCGCCCGCGCCCCTCCTCTCCCGCGCCCCCGGCCCAGCCCGGGCCGCGCACCCCCGCCCCGCACCCCCGCCGGCCGCGGCACGGCTCCCCGCATTCCCGGCACGTCCGGCGCCGACTTTTACCTGTACTTTCTGCACTCGAGGCGGCTCGTCGGGCGAGAAACACCTCCTCGGGACCGCTACCTCCCCCGCCCCGGCTCCGCCCGGCTTCCTCCTTCCCCTCCAAGGCCGCAAAGTAGATGGAGTAAGAGAGTGTGTGTGCGAGAGAAAGAGAAAGAGGGAGCGGGCGCGGGCGCCGCGGGAGGCGGCGGGCGGGAGGCGCGCCCGGCCCCCGCCACCCTCCGGCCGCCGCCGCCGCCGCCGCGGGCTCGGCAACTCCGGCTCGCGCCCGGCCCCGGCCCGGCCCGGCCCGGTCCCCGCCGCCCGCCGCCGCCCGCGGGCTGGGGCCGGCCCGCGCCCCCGCGTCCCCGTACCTCGTAAAGGTCCCCAGAAGCCATGCCAGGCTGCGGAACTTGGCTCGCCGGGTGTGCGCGTCTGCTCGCTCGCGCCCTCCGTGCGTGTGCGCGCGGGGACCAGTGTGCGCGTGTGTGCGCGCGTGTGTGAGTGTGTGTGGTGTGTTGAGTAAACTGTGTTTTTGCAGAATGACAGGCTTGGGGGCTGCCTATGCGCAGAATCAGAGCGGGCGGCGGCGGGGCTGGCGTAACCGGCAGCGGCGGCGGCGGCGGCGGCACGAGCGCGGGCAGCAGCGACGGCCGCGCAGCGCGCCCGGGAAGCACGGACGCGGCCCGAGCGCCGCGGCCCCCGCGACCCGCGACCCCTGCGACCGGCAGCGGTGGCTGCAGCCGGCAACGGCTCGCCCCGGCGCCGCCTGCAGGAAGCCGCCCCGCGCCCGCCGCCGGCCCGGACGCTGCTGCCACTGGGCGAGTCCCCGCCCCCCGGGAGCCCGGCCCGGCCCTCGGGCGGGGGGGCGGGGGCGGCTGCCCGGCCGCGCCCCGGGGGACCGGTCCCCGAGCCGGGGATCGCTCGGGCCCGCCCAGCCACCCCGGGCGGGCTTCGGAGGCGGCGGCGGGGCCCCCGGGGGTGGCGGGCCAGGTGCCCGCCGGGCGTGCCCGGCTCGGGGCCACGAAGGGGCGGCCGGGAGGCAGGTAGAGGGCTACGGCTTCAGGTCTCAGGGACGGGATTCCCCGGCCGAGCCCATCGGGCAGCTCCCCACCCCGTCCTACCCCAGGAGGGGAGTGGGCACCGCCTTAGAAGACCTGGCCCCTCGGGGCTGCGCGACCCCTCCCTCAAGGCCGGTTTGTAAAAGGTGGAGGCCGAGCGGAGAAGGGACAAAATGACCCATCCAGAGGTGCCATGGACAGCGTGGCCACCCCCTTAAACCTTGGAAAGTCTTTAGAGCCAGGCGTGGCCTTCCCTCAGTAACTCTTCCCCACCTCCCATTCATTCAGTCACCCGTTATTCAACGAACATTTCCCAAAGTCTTCCCAACTGCACGGTGTCCACACACCTGGGATCCTGCCCACAGGGGACTCTGAAACCAGCAGGGGAAACGACATTCCCAAGTGAAGAGGGTAATGGTACATTCGGTTCTTCGTCAGGAAGGGATTCCCGCTTTGTGAAGGGGCTCCAGAGATGGAGGGAACGGAGAAGTTCTCTCAAATCCAAACCTATTCTGTATTAAGGCGTCTCTTCCTACCCATACGGGTGAATGGGCACCCTTCTGCTTAAAGCCTTCTTATAAAAGATGTAGTCACCTCAGAACCTGTTCTGAAATTGAAGGAAAGGTCGTCTTCACCCCAGCCCCGAAAAATGTCCGGCTGGTTACATTCTCTTCAGATAGGATGTGGAATTAATTTCCATCCTCCCCGAGTCATTTCATACGTGTGAGAACTTAGGCAAGCCACTGTACCCATCTGAGCCTTGCTTTCCTCATCTCTAAGTGGCAGATGGTGATAAGCACCTTAGGTGATGTGAAAATTAAATAGAGGATCTACGTGTCCATGGACTGGCCTACCCATCCCAACAGAACCCCATCAAGGTCATTTGATTTGTGTCTGAGTCTGGACCCTGAACTACCCTGAGACAACAAAGGGGCCAGACAGGTTTGAATCCAGAGGTGGTCAAACTTTTAGAAGTCACCAAATTTGTTCATTAAAAAAAATTCATAGAATCTAGACAATATAGTTCTCATGTCCGTCTCATTCTAGGTCACATGAGTTTGCATGTGCTGTTCCCTCTGCCTAGAATGTCCTTCCATGCTAAATCCATCTGCAAAACTCTTGCACTTCCTATGGGCGCCTGTTTATCTTTGTATCACAAACACGTACCACTATTTCTCACAGAAAATAGGTACGTAATGAATGTTGGAATGTGCCAATACAGAGTGCAACAAATTTTATACTGATTTCTACTTAAAATCCCATATTAAAATGGTGAGGGTGTGAAAATAATAAATAAATAAGAAAGCATATTTGGCTTAGAAACTGTGGAAATTGTTATGGAAATTCTTTTCCTTCTCTTCATGTTGCTGTTTCCCCCATGGCCATGGTTTTAAATAATAACATTAATAATAACCAGTGCTCTTATCTATAGGTAGCAAAACAATTTTCAATGATCCTTAATTTGTATTTCGGAATAAGTGCACCATGGTAGCATGAGGATGTAATTTGGGAGTAGAAGACAAGAAAAAGAAACTGGGTGGGTTTGGAAGTAATATACCCAGACAAGTCTGAATCTATAATCAGTGGTTTCACAAAAACACTAAAAACTTGACTCGTGCTGACCGAATACTCACCAGGAATGTCTGGAAAACCCTCATCTAGATGACAATTGCTGAAAAAGTTTGCAGAAGGGGACACTCATTGTGGATGGGCATGTTCAGGAAATGTGTTAGGGCTGAAGTGGATCTTGAAGACTCGTCGAAAAGGAGGAACAGTCTTTTAGTTGAAAGGAGGTGGTGTGAAACTCGGCGGTGGAAGGGGTCTGAGAAGACTACGAGACTGGCCAGTGGAGGTCCCAGTACCCTCAGTGGGGAATGGGGCTCAGTTCATGGGAAAGCTTGAAAGAAGCCAATGATTCAGCACATCAACAGTGAAAAACTGATGTCAAAAGCATGTGGCAATCAAAAGTGTGCTTTAGAAAACAAAATCTGGAAGAAATTTGAGAAATGGACAGCCGGGATTGAGATCAGAGCCGGGGAGAAGAATCATGGTGGTCTCTGGTGATAGCCATAGAAATGAGAAAAACTGGATTGGTGAGATGGTCAGAAGGAAGAACCAGGCTAACATTTACTGTGGTTACTCCACCTACTTTCATGAAACATTTGATCCAGATCAACAGGACTGAATGACTAACAGGATGTATGTGCCCTGAGGACTGGGGGAGGGCCATGCGACTAAGGAAAGAAAGGACACGGATGACTAAGGCTTTAAACAGAGTGACTAGGTTACCTGTCCATCACAACACTTTTATTTTGGATTTACCCCCCAGACCACTGCTGGCTTCTGGAAAAGGCAGATGCTTCCTGAGGGATGGGGGGGGGAGGGTCTCTGCCTACTGTGGGAAGGTCAGCCCAGCCATTGACAGTGTGGCTCCAGGTTCTTGAGATGGTGGAGGATTATTGCTCCTCTTGGAGAATGGAAGATACCTGCCATCTTCTACCAACTGGGGTCGATGCTTCACACTGGGTCAAAACTCAAGGCCAAGTGATGGAAAACTCAACCCTAACTCAAAATGGAATGCATTGACTCACATAGATCAGAGAAGGATGGATTTGCTCTCAAGATTGGCTGGATTCTATATCTCAAGGAGTGTAAAGTGGCTTCTCTCACTCTCTCCGCCTTTCTGCCCCCTGGAATCTTTCCTGTTGAAGATGGGCTTCATCTAAGCAGCTAGGAATATGGCGGGGGCAGCTCCCATCATCCAGGTTTATATACTTCATACAGCATTTCTAAATCCCAGGGAAGGGGTCTCCTTTGCCATCGTAGTTCACATGCTAAATGGCTGTACTCGTTCACTGATCGTATGCTATGATTGGTGAGGCTTAAGTCACACTCCCATCCATGGGAAGAAGATGGCAATTGGCAGTTTTACCAGAATTACATGATCAGAATTCGGATGAGCCAAAACCCAAAGGAATATGGAGAAGATAGGCACCTGCTATACACTAGAAGAAACCGGGATGGAAAGAGAACTTAGAGGCAAGGGCAGTCGCTGCCTAGAACAGAGCCTCACAATAGATCAAGACCGGCCAGTTTAATATCCAAAAGATGATTGTGTCCCATTTGACAGTAGCATTAAAATGGGACAATATTCTCTTTCTGGTGTTATTAGAAACACAATTTTGACTTCCTATATCAAGTGGTCGTTAGTTGAACTGGTGGATTTTAGAACAGGATGGCCCAGCCTCCAAATCTTGCTTCATCACTACTAGCTATATGGTAAAAGCCTATTTAATCTCTCTGTCCTCCCATTTCTAAATATATTTGTTATTTATTACTGCCTAATAAATTGTCTCTAAAATTTAGTGGCTAACCAAAGGCTTTTTTTTTTTTTGCAGTTTTGGCCAGGGCTGGGTTTGAACCTGCCACCTCCAGCATATGGTGCCATATGGTGCCGGCGCCCTACTCCTTTGAGCCACAGGCACCACCCATGGCATTTCTAATCTCACAGTTTTTGTGGGTTGTGGATTTGGGAGCAGCTTAACTGAGTAGTTCTGGCTTAGGATTTTTCATGACATTGTAATCAAAATGGTCTGTAGGACTGCAATTATCTGAAGGCTTGGCTGGGGCTGGAGGATCCACCTCCAAAATGATGCCTTCACATGGCTGTTGGCAGGAGGCCTCAGCTCCCAGCCACAGAGTCTCTCAATAGGGTTGCTTGAATGTCTCCACACCATTCTCATCTTGACTCCCCAAATCTGACAAAATAAGGCAAAATTTCCAAAGCTTCTATTCTTTCTATCACAGAGCTGCTAACTACTCTGGTGGCATACTCCATGGCCACATGCAACCTTCCATTTCCTTAAGTCTGGCCTTTTGACTGAGTTCATTTGATAGGAGGGGTCCTTTGGAGAGCTTTGAACAAGGAAATGGTGTGATCAGATCACTGAGCGTCTGGATAGAGAATGACATGAAGAAGGACAAAAGTGATACTGGGCACCATCACGGAAGCCCCCAAACGAGGCTTTAGTGAGATGGACTGAGGAGCAAGCTGTAAAGATGAATAGACATGGTTGGGGGTATGTAGACGATACTTGGCATATGAAGAAAGGAAAGGAATCCTAAATTTTTAGTCTGAGCGTCCAGGTGAATGGAGGTACTATTTTCTGAGATCAAAATAATAGTAAAGCTGATGGAGGGAAATCAATAGTCTCATATTAGGATGTGTTGATTCTGACGTGGGTTTTCAACATCCAGGTAGAGACGAGGAGGCACTGGATCTGTGAGTGGGGAACTCGGGATGGACATTGTATGGGCGTGGCCAGCATATCCACAGCAAGGAAAGGGGAGCAGCTGTGATCACTGGTGTAGTGAGAACAGACAGATCTGGAAGAGGAGAGGGCATAGGACAGGGCTCTAGAGCAGTCAGCATTCAGTGGTCGACAGGCGTGAGGAAGCCGTGAAGGAGCCTGAGAAGGAGGGGTTGAGGTAGGAGGGAACCAGCAGCGTGCGCTGTCCCAGGTCCGAGCTACAGCAGGACTGGTCATTCAGTGTTAGTGGGAGGTTGGAGAAGAAGATGACTATGAGATATGACAACTTGGAGACCAGTTCTGGTGATGCAAGAAAGTTGAAAGCTAGAGCATAGAGCTTTACTTTGGCATAGAGGAAGTGCAGATGGTGAGCCCAGGTGACTCATTTTTCCTATAAAGAGCAGAGAAGTGGGTCAGCAGGTGGAGGGGGCGTCAGACGCAGGAAGACTTTTTAATATAGAAGCTATTAAAGTGTGTTCATACGATGACAGGAATGATGCGATAAATATGGGGAAATGGCCGGCCATTAGACAGAAGAGAGAATTACAAAAAGAGTCTTGGAAAATTCCAACAGAGAGTGGGTGTGGAAGACCAAGCTAGAGGAACAGGACTTAGGAGCACAGGGGCCACCTATTCTGGTTGAACAGTGTCCCTCAAAAATTCATGTTCCCACAGAACCTCAGAACATGAACTTATTTGCCGATGTAATTAGTTAAAGTGAGGTCGTACCCAAGTAGGGTAGGCCCTAATCCAATAGCTAGTGTCTTTACGATACAAGACAGAGATAGAGACCCAGAGAGAAGTCTCTATCTCTGTCTTCACCCATGTGAAGGTAGAGGCAGAGATCAAAGTGACATGTCAACCCAAGGAACACCATAGAGGGCCAGTAACCACCACAAGTAGCAAGAGGCAAGGAAGGATTCTTCCTCACAGCCTTTGGAGGGAGAATGCCCCTGCCAACATCTTGATTTCAGACTTCTGGCCTCCAAAACGATGAGAGAATAAGCTTGTGTTGTTTTAAGCCACCAGGTATGTGGTAATTTGTTACAGCAGCCACAGAAAACTAATACACCATCCATTGGAATAATAAGGAAGGCCAAGTTCGTGGCTACAGATGAAGTCAGTTGGTAGGTTGGATCTTGCGTCTGTTACTTCTATATTCTCCATAAAATAATCCATGAAATCATCAGATGAAAAATGCACTTTCCGATCAAAGTGAGAAAAAAAAAGAGAAGGTGCCTGGAGCAAAACTGGTTTGATCTTTGTCCCTCCCACAAAAAAAAAAAAAAAAAAATATATATATATATATGTATGTATGTATATATTAACTTCCAGTCACTCCCAAAGGTATCCAAATTTAGATGGCATATGAATGATTTTTCTAGTATTAGATATTTGAGGACAGATTAGAAGATATGAAAAGTCAGCTCAGAGAGAAGAATGGATTGACTAGAAAAAAAAAATAAAAGAATGGCTTGACTAGGAGAATGTTAATATATATGGCATTGGTGGAAGGTGCCAATGGCCCATTGGATATTGGTAGTCCTAAGTGATAGTCACACCAATGAGAACAACAAGGGTGGCTGTGATTTGTCTGATCACATTCAGTTGTTCAGGGGTGGCAGGCTGGAGTAGGTGGGGGACTGGATTTAACCAAGTTTGGAATTTGCAACGTTAGTTCCTTGGAAGGAAAGAGAGAAGGTCAGGAAGTGAATCTGAGTGATGGAATGCTGGTGGCTGACCCTAAGCTAGATAAGGAAGGATATGATAGCCGGGGTTGGGGGTAGAGGTGATACATGATTGTCGGTTAATGGATGGGAACAAAGATTTTTGTTTGTTTTTGTTCTGTTTTGAGACAGAGTCTCACTATGTCACCCTCAGTAGAGTGCTGTGGCATCACAGCTCACAGCAACCTCAAACTCTTGGGCTCAAGCAATTCTCTTGCCTCAGCCTCCCAAGTAGCTGGGACTATAGGCACCTGCCACAACACCTGGCTATTTTTAGAGATGAGGTCTCCCTCTGGCTCAGGCTGGTCTCGAACCTGTGAGCTCAGGCAATCCATCCACCTCAGCCTTCCAGAGTGCTAGTATTACACCACGCCCAATCCTTGGAACAAGGATTGTTAAAGCAGGGTCACAACAGTGATGAGAAAGACTCTTGACACAGTGCAGTCAGTGACGGTGGCTGCTACTTAGCAGCAGGTGCCCAGGGATATACACGGTCCGTGCATGACCATCTTTCATTTCTGCCACCTCGTTCTCACCTCCCCCAATCATACTATGAGGACCTGTTGCTACCCCATCAGGATGGAGGCAGGATCTATGTTCAGAGCACAGGGGATAAAATTGAGGTGAGGACTGAGGTGGAAAAACCATAGATACTGAGGCTGCAGGAACAGCTGAGAAACAAGAGAGCAAAAAAGGAAGGACCTCCCAGAAACCCAACCAAAATGATCTTTGACCTTAAAGGGAAAGGAAAGAAATATGCTGACGGCCACTGGTGTTTTCGGGTAATAAAGGCAACTTGGGAATCCTTCTAGGCAACGTAGGCAGAATGTGATTTTATGCACAAAGTATTATTTTATAATTTCAGCAAGGTAAGAAACACTGGCCCCCCCCCCTTTATGTAATAGACGTGACTCCCTGTTGGCTGTGTGCTTGGGGAAAAGTTATTTCTTGCAGTGACCACTGGAGAAGAAGGAAAGCCCAAAATTCTGTCCTTGAACTTTGACTGAGAATCGGTCCTGCGACTTTAAAACCTTGGGGTGGAGGAGGGGGGATGCCGGGAAGCAAACAATAACAGTATTTTTAGTTGTGTGTTATAAGAAAGAACTTGGACTTCAGTTTGTCTGGGAATCTCAAAATATAATATTTTTTGTACGTATCAGATTAGTGACATTGTCGGGAAACACAGATAGATGTGCCTCTCAAGTGACTTAAATTGCTGCGTGTATCAGAGGTGCTCAACTTTAGGTCTCAGGATCCAACACCGCTCTTAAACTTGAGTACAACCTCCAAAGAGTTTTTGTTTATGTGGGATGTATCTGTGGATATTCGATGTATTTTAAATATATACTGAAACAGTTTTAAATGCAGGAATACACACACATAAAAACATCATACAAGAACACATGCCATTAGCTGTCAAAATAATGATAAAGTTATTTAGCAGGGTGTTGCTTCTAGAAAACTCCTGTGTACAGTGAGAAAACAAGAGTGAAAAAGACAAACATCTCAGTCTCAGTACTAAGACAGCTTCAACCATATGGGTTCCTGAAATGGTTTTGAGGGCCCCAGCGTTGCCTGGACCGCTCTTCAAGAACTGCAGTTCTGGCTCCACCTCTGTGGCGCAAGTGGCTGAGGCGCCAGCCACATACACCTGAGCTCGCAGGTGGGTTCGAATCCAGCCCGGGCCTACGGAACAACAATGATGGCTGCAAACAAAAAATAGCCAGGCATTGTGGTGGGCGCCTGTGGTCCCAGCTACTTGGGAGGCAGAGGCAGGAGACTCACTTGAGCTCAGGAGTTGGAGGTTGCTGTGAGCTGTGATGCCACAGCACTCTACCCAGGGGGATAGCTTGAGGCTCTGTCTAAAAAAAAAAAAAAGAACTGCAGTTCTACCGAATCATCATAAAAGGCTGTCTTTTTGTCTTTGTCTTTGTTGTGGACAAAGATGCATCTTTGCAGATGATATGAAAATGTTTCTTTTGTAACTAGATCACATTGTTCCTACATCTTGGGAGGTGAGCGTAAATGTTCTCCTTCAAGAAGTTTCCTCACTCAAAGGAGCCAGGAAGACAGGCCGTAAGGACATTGGAGGAGCCTTAAAGGAACCCAACTAAACTGTACTGGTGAAACCCTATGGGGGGATTTTTCCTTTTTCTTTTTCTTTCTCCTCCTCTTCTTCCTCCTCTTCTTCTCCTTTTTTTTTTTTTTTTTTTGATATAGAGCCACAAGCTATCCCCCTGGGGAGAGTGCCGTGTGTGGCATCACAGCTCACAGCAATCTCCAACTCCTGGGCTTAAGTGAGTCTCCTGCCTCCACCTCCCAAGTAGCTGGGACCACAGGCACCTGCCACAACGCCTGGCTATTTTTTTTTTTGCAGCCGTCATTGTTGTTTGGTGGGCCCAGGCTGGATTCGAACCTGCCACCTTAGGTGTATGTGGCTGGCACCTTAGCCACTTGAGCCACGGGCACCGAGCCTTCTTCTCCTTCTTATTTCTTTTCCTATTTTACCTTTTCTTTGACTGTGAAAAATTCCAGACCTGTGAAAAACTAGAGAGAATAATACAGTGGGTCTTCGTGTACTCCTTATCCAGCCGCGCGATCTGCCAGCACAAGGCCATTCCAATTTCATCTCTACTGCCCGGTTTGCTCATCACACACACTAGATTAATCTGCGTCAAGTCCCAGATATCACATCATCTCATCTTCAGGTGTCAACATGTATCTCTAAATGTTAAGACCTGTTCTCTTCAATGCAACCACAATGCCACCATCACACCTAAATTAACACTGATTCCTTTAGATCACCAAATATTCAGTCGATGTCCAAATTCCTCCAGTTGTCTACAAAATACTTTTGACAATCAGGATCCAAACACCTATACCTCACACTTGTTTTCTATGTTTCTTAAATCTTTCTTAACCTTTAAGTACATCCCTCCCCCCGTCTGTTTTTTACCTTTTTGCAATTTATGTGTTAGAGAAACTAGATCGTTCTCAATGGCGTCATACAGAATGTTCTTTTGCACCCGATATGTCCTAAACTACGTATACTGGTAGCTAGATTTAGAGGCTGATCAGATTTGTGTTTGTTTGGGGGACAATAGGACTTTGTCGCTGGTGGTGTGTGCTTCCATCAGAAGCCACACAACCTCTGCTTGTCTTTCTTTCTGTGATTTTAGCAACCACTGATGATCCTTGCCTAGATTGATTATTTCAGTAGGAAATGCAAAGAAGTGATCACCTGTCCCCAGTTTCCTACTTATCAGCTACATACCTCTATGAAATTTTACCTAATCAACTCCGCTTTTCCCGAGGTACCTTTGTACAGGATAGAAAGTCCAGATGCTTTGTTCTTCCCCTTTATTTATCAGTTTTCCAAACAATTGGATTGGTTCTCCAACATCCCCTAAAGGATCATGAGGTATCTGTTTTGCCATCATAATGGATTTTAGCATATTTTGGATGTTTCACCCCATTGTCATTGTTCTTCTTCCCGCTCAAATTGTTCCTGCTTTGGGTGGCAGAAGTCTCCTCCACCTGCCTCCTGAGTCTCTGATAGCCTCCTTACTTTCTGCCATAGGACACCCGAATTCACCTGGACCATCTCCTCCAGGGTAGACCAGGGTCTACCATTTCACCAGATTCCTAGTTCCTTTCACTGAGAAATGGCATGAATACGCCTGATGTGAACTGTGAATATGCTCCTCGCTTGAGCCCAGGAGTTGGAGGTTGCTGTGGGCTGTGATGCCATGGCACTCTACCCAGGGGGATAACACAGGGCAGGTCATTTTTCCTAGGACTTTTCATGGACAAAGCTAGAAATTCTTTTGTAGTTGTTTGAGAACTTTTAGGGTTGTCCAGTCAAATGACTTTGTTTTAAACTCATTTCAAATAACTTCATGCTTGGGTAAGTCACCAACTCATAATGTAATATACATTAAGATTACTATTAATTCCTCACATTGAATTTTATCTTTAGGAATTCCATTTTAATTTGTACTTAATTTTTTTTTTTTTGCAGTTTTTGACCGTGGCTGGATTTGAACCTGCCACCTCTGGCATATGGGGCCAGGCACCCTACTCCTTTGAGCTACAGGTGCCACTCTGTACCTAATTTTTTAATTGGGTTTCAGAGTTAAATCTACAAACAAGATATATTTAAAGAAGTTTAGTTTTTACCACTTCCCTGTACCCTGTTCCCTCCATCTCCTTGAAGATAACCATTTCATGTCATGATTTATTACTGAATTTTTAATATAAACAAATATACACATACATTTATATACCCTCCTTCTTAGATAAATATTGGTGTACTTCACAGGCTTTTCTCTACCTGTTTTTTTCACTAAATACTTTATATCCTAGAGATCATTCCTTAGCAGTATTTAGGGCTACTGTTCTTTCTGACTGTGGCATCATACCCCATGATGTGGCTGTATCCTACATAGTTTATTCAAGCAGTCCACTGTTTACCAACAGCCTTTTGCAATTACAAATAGCACTGCAGTAATTTACTGTATGCCTGTGTCCTTTTGAATTTCTGCTAGCCTAAAGGAGGATTTCAATCTTATGCTGAAGAACTTGACTTTAGGAAATGTACAGATGACAGATCATTACGGTCTTGGGAGAAAGGGTGTCCAAAGGAAGCCCCATCCCCATGGGCAAGGCGTTCAACTTATTTTTATTTCTTTTATTATTTGTTAAACCATAGCTGTGTATATTAATGCATTTATGGAGTACAATGTGCTGGTTTTATATACAATTTGAAATACAAATTGGTTGTATTGGTTAGGGTTAACATAAATATGGTTAACATAGCCTTTGCCGCACTTTCTTAATTATTGTGTTAAGACATTTGTACTTAGTAGATTTGAGATGTACCCTTGTAAAAGACATTGTTTTATTTCTAAAGGGAGTGGCCACCACAATTGTCAATCATCCTTTCAGGGAACCAATGTGTAGTGTCCAACGATTACTGGCATTGGGGAAGGAAACTGACGCTCTGCCCAGGAGAAAGGGAGTAGAGAAAGGCCAGCGAGTCGATCTCTACCAGAGTCCCCTGTAGGAATTGGCCCTACTGGTGCCAGCTGTAGACTCGGGTCGACGCACTTGGATCTCTGGACACAGGGAATATAACCCAGTGGTTGGTTTTAACTCTCTGTGTTTGATTTTTCTTGTTTTATATCACAATCTTTAGACAGATTTTGTGCAATGTTAAGCCAGATCTCAATTGTGCTGTGGAAAATTCAGAGATGAGCTGAGGATATGGTTGGAGTGTGGCCTCCCTGAGATTCTAACCCCCCAGCCCCTCCTCTCTACTAGTTCCCTAGTAGAACACGTCTCTACTAAAATAAAAAAATTATCTGGGCATTGTGGTGGGCTCCTGTAGTCCCAGCTACTTGGGAGGCTGAGGCAGAAGGATGGCTTGAGCCCAAGAGTTTGAGGTTGCTGTCAGCTAGGCTGATGCCACTACCCAGCGCACAGAGTGAGACTCTGTCAAAAAAAAAAAAAAAAAAGACACACAGACAAGCATTCTGAAGATCTTTCCTTTCAAGTGGGAAGGACCATTGTGTATGGGTTAAGGAAACAATAATGATATAACGCTACATGATTAATAAGCAGGCTACAAAACAAGGAGTGTGGTATACAATTCTTCTGATTAACTATGTACAAAATGGAAAATAATAATTTATGGTGTATATATAGGCATGTTATCTTACTCCGTTTGGACTCTTATAACAAAATACCATAGACCAAGTAGATTATAAATGACAAATTTATTTCTCACAGTTCTGGAGGTTGGGCAGTCCAAGTTTAAGGCAGAGTCAGTGTTAGGTGAGAGCCCAATTCCAGGTCCTTACATGGTGACTTCTTGCTGCACCCTGGAATGGTGGAGGGCCAGGCAGCTCTGTGGGGCCTCCTTTATAAGTGCACTAATACAGTTCATAAGGGCTCCACCCTCATGACCAATCATCTCTTAAAAGCTCCACCTGGTGGAACCATCACACTGGTGATTAGTTTTCACCATAATAACTTGAGTGGGAAACATTCAGACCATAGCCCACATCAAGGTGAAAATAATAGCAATGACATAAGAATGGGTGGTAAGATTGTGGGTACTTTTCGCTTTGTCTTTTTCTGTGTTTTTAAAAGTTTGCTATATTGAGCACATATTTATTTTGAAATTAAAATGTTATTTTGAAATAATAAAAATCCAACTTGGGGAAAAAATAGGAAAAGTCATAAACAGAAAATACAGAAATGAAATATAAATAGGCGATGATCTTAGGAAATAAGTTACTCAAACACACTCATAAATAAAACAAATTCAATGTAAACAACCAATGAGATGTCATTTTAATTCATTAATGATTTTTTAAAGTTATTCTAATACATAGTATTACTGAGGATGTAGAGAAAATGGGCCCTGTACAATTTTGGCAGGAAGCTAAATTATTGCTTTCTTGTTTGGCATTATTTATCATACTCCTTAAAAATATTCCTACTCTAGGGCCCAGGAATTTAACTTCCACACAGAATAGTCTAAATAAAAGAATCATAAATGTAGTATGATGTGCATAATGGTTTACATGTAGGAACACTTATTATAATTATTTTTATTTTATTTATTTATTTTTGAGACAGTTTCACTACATTGCCCTCGGTAGAGTGCCACAGCTCACAGCAACCTCAAACTCTTGCGCTCAAGTGATTCTCTTGCCTCAGCCTCCCAAGTAGCGAGAACTATAGGCACCCACCACAACACCCAGCTATTTTTTGGTTGTAGTTGGCATTGTTGTTTGGCAGAACAAGGCTGGATTCGAACCCACCAGCTCCAGTGTATGTAGCTGGCAACCTAGCCGCTAAGCTACAGGCGCCAAGCCTATAATTATTTTTAATACTCAAAATTATTAACACTTAAATGTTCAAAATTAGAAGTTAATATTCTGCAAGCAGTCAACATCATAACCTTTAAAAAAAAATCATCAATGACATGGGGGAAAGCTTACTATACACTGTAGAGTAGAAAAAGCAGATTACAAGACTGTATGTCTAGTATAATCACATTTTTGTTTATAAAATTGTATGTGTGTAAAAATTTTAACAGTGATTAAATCTAGAAAGAGATTTGTATTTTCTCCCATAGACATTGTTTAATTTTCCAAATGTTCTATGATGAACCTGTAATACACAAACACACTTAAACATAGACATGTTTATAGAACTAGAACATATTGTTTTCTAAGGAAATGTTTGTGTTTGTTGGTTTGTTCATTCGTTCGTTTGTTTGTTTCTAAGCCAGTGCCTCACTCTGTCACCTTGGGTAGAGTGCCATGGCATTATAGCTCACAGCAACCTCAAACTCTTGGGCTTAAACCAGGCAAGTCCTCAAACTACAGCCCACAGGCTACATGCAGCCTGCCTAGGACATTTATCCAGCCCTCCAGGTGTTTTTGCCACCACTACCTGTCCTGCTTAGCAGCCAACTCATCCCAGGGCCTGCAGTCCAGCCCTCCAATGGTCTGAGGGACAGTGAACTGGCCCCTATTTAAAAAGTTTGAGGACGCCTCCACCTTCCAAGTACCTGGGACTATCGGTATCTGCCATGATGAGCAGCTATATTTTCAATAGAGACAGTGGTCTTGCTCTTGCTCAGGCTGATCTTGAACTCCTGAGCTCAAGCAATCCACCCACCTTGGCCTCCCAAAGTGCTGGGATTACAGGCACAAACCACTGTATCTGCCCAGGAAATGTTTTTTTAAAAGCACAATTCTGGAGGGGGAATTTGCTCTACAGAGCAGCAATGAGAGAAGACTAGAATGAGCCAGTGGATATGGACTGGAGTTGGAGATACCAGTGTGAACACATTTCACAGAACGTCGATACAGAAAGTTATGTTCAGAATTATGTGCAGATATGTGTATATAGGCAGATTAGTATACACACATGTTTCCTTGCTTTATCAACTGAGAAGGCCTAGAACTAACAACACCCCAGTATCCCTGAACACACCTGCTGCCCAGATCTTGGTTTCCAATAAAACCTCCAATAGGAATCAGGGCTCTTTTAAGAAATGGCTGGTTCTAAAACCGGAATGGGAAATATACAAAATGAAGCCTGGAACATCTTACACTGCTAGAAAATAAGAGTGTTCTCAGAAACAAATAAATAAGCCCATAGTGTTGTGGGAGAGTGGGGCTGAGGGAGCCAACTGCAAGAGCCCCCAGTGGCCATTGATAGAGCAATTTGAGTAACAAAATTAATGAAGCAGTATTATTATATTTAAAGTATAAAATAAATACTCATGATTCAATAGTGGTATAAGTAATTGAACAAAATAAATAAAAAGGGAGAAGAGATGATTTTTCTGTGAAGAAGGATTCCAAATAATTTATGTAGACATCTCACCTCAAGGAGATGGAGCATAACTACCCACTCCCTATATGAAGGTTGTATACAGTGACTTCCTCCCGAAGAGTCCAGTATGGAAAGAGGGGTGGTGTGAGTAGTGAACAATCTCACTTTACCTCAAAGAAACCTGACAAAAGCTACCCCAGCCCAATATCAACAGTGACAAATGATGTTGATAGCAGATACCCTTGTTACAAATGATAAAAATGGTGACGTTCCTCTAAAAAACCCACCACCCCAGTCTAATTACAAGAAAAACATCAGACAAATTCCAACTGTGGTTATATTCTACAAAATATCCCACTGCTACCCTTAAAGTTGGCAAGGACATCAGAATCAAGCAAAGTCTGAAAAACCGTCATTGCCAAAGAGACATAAAAATGTAGTCTGTAAATAGGATCCTAGAATAAAGAAAAAGGGAAATATTGGGTGAAAATAAAAGTAATCTAAATAAACTACAGACTTTAGCTAATAATGTCAGTCACCAATTGTGACAAATGTATGTAGTAGTCTGAAGTTTTAAAAATAGAGGAAACTAAATAAACAGTATATGAGAACTCTCTATATCAGCAAATTTTCTGTAAATCTAAAAATATTTTAAGAAATGACTTTTTATCAAGGTTCTAGAACAAAACATAATAAAAGCATTTTCAGAAATTCTCTCTCTATGATAGGCAGGAAACCACTAAAGGCAAAGTTATTTTTGGAGAAAGGTATTATTTTATTGATTTAAATTAACAGTAGAATTAAAACAAATAAAAGGAGTAATTTTTTCTCTTCATTAAGAGAAGAGTGAAACATTCCATTTTTTTCTGAAAATATAATTATCTACAAGGTTGTAGATACTTCAGTATTCTTTACCACAGGGTAAGTGGGAAAATACGGAATTTATCTGAGAAATTGTATACCTTCCAAATAAAAGCAAACCCAGAAAAAACCTGCTGCTAAAGATAAGCTACTCCAAACATCAAGAAGAAGAATTTTAAAACTTGGTCTGGGTTCTCCAGAAAGGACAGAAAGTAATAGACTTCTAAAAATAATGATCAGAAAATCATAAGAAAAGGTTGAGATGAACAGGGAACAGAAAGAGGAGATGAACAATACAAAAGATTTCAAGGAAACTTAAAATATAGAAGAATTAAAATTGACATTGTAGACAATAAATGACAGTACATGATGTAGCCAATAAACTTAAAAATACCCCCCCAAAGTTAGAATAAAAGAACCAAGAGATTCAGATGAAGAAAGAAAATATAATGATCATGGAAGATGGAGAATTGAGAACAAAGATATAATAAAAAGTATGAATGAAGAAGAGAAAAAAAAAAGAACAGAAGCAAAATCTGAAGATATCATAGAAGAAAACAATGAGGAGCTAAAGATTTACCAATTTATATCAATTTAAAACATTAAATATATTATATAAAGAAAATAATCATTTATATGTAAAGTCAACACAATAACATTTTCATATAATAAGAACTCAGAAAATATACTTTTCATGCAATCTTCTTGAAAAAAAATAACCTAATTATGTACTCCAATCACAGTTAAAATCTCAGGAATGGGACAGGAACAAACACCGAAAGTGGTCAAAATATTTAAGTCTAAACTGTTTTAAATCTATTTGTAAAACTGAAAGGAAAAGTAACAACGCAACAATAATCAGGAACCAAAATCCATGAAGAAGTCAAAAGTAAATTATACTAAATACTTTTTCTCAAATAGTGGAAAGAGGGTTGAACAGTCCAAAGGTACTACTTTGTTCCTGACCCTACAACTTGAAAAAGAAAAATTGGAGAACAAATTTGAAATACCAGTGATACCATTACTAGAATCTACATAATATATGAACCTCTAAAACACAGACAAATATAACAGCAAAGTCAATATAGTTCAAATAATATAAGAAAGGGAAATAAGGAGACAGTAAGAAAGTATAACAAACAGAAAACATTAGTCAATATACCAGAGGCAATATTTATTATAAAGACCAAAGTGAATAAGATAAACGCCCATCAAGAAGCAAAGACTCTCAAATTTGGCCCCCCAAAACATGTAAGGCCAAGAACTATGTGTTTCACAAAATATAAATGTAAAAGTGATATATTTCAAAGGCCAAAGAATGTGGAAGACATGATACAAACATAAAATGAACATTAGATGAAAAGAAATCTAGATAAAAAAAACACTAAATGGGACAAAGAGATATATATTTTGCAGGAATAAGGGAAATAATTCAAAATAAGGACATCACGCAATATTCAGGAAATACAATCCTCACAACTTTTGGGGGAAAAATTATGTGAAACAGGTAATGCTAACTACTACTAAAATGTAAAGTAAGATACCTGTATGTTACCTTTTCCATAATTCAGTTCCTCACAATATTTCATGACTTTACATGAGAAAAGAATGTTAGAAATACAAAGAAAAAAAAATGACACAAACACTGTCATTTTGAGAAACTTGAACATGACATTATTGCTCTGGACAGATCAAAAAAGGAACAAGTATAATCTAGATTATAGAATGCTTCTGAAGTTTAATTTTTAAAACGAGGTAAAGAGAGTATATTTTTCCTGGTAACTTATAAAATATTTGTCAACATAGAACACATAATAAATGCAAAAAAAATTGCAATGATACTACAAATACATAACAGCCATTAGCTGAGGATAATGGTGCCTAAGGATAATCCTCTTAAAGTAAATCCCCTTAAAAGGAAGTTCAAATTTTTATAATGAGGAATAAAAGCTAGAATGGAACTTTACCTTGAAAACTGAAACAAAAAATTATCAAAGAAAGTCTATGTTGTTGCATACTTCATGAAATTAAAGAACAAAAATTAAACACTGATTTTTGACGTGTTAGTTCTAACAAAATTTGGGGTTTCATGATATGACACCCTTCATGTTTGAATAATCAAAAGACTCATTTTTCCAAAAAAAAAAAAAGAGAGAGAGAGAAAATCAAAGACTTTATCACTTTCCCAAAGGTCCTTTTAATGCTTTTCTCTTTATGTATTTCGCCTCTGAAGTTATCATATCATCATCTGGTAGATTTTTCTCCTCTTTCAGCTGAATTCTGCCAGATCTTTATTTGTCAAAGAAATGTAGGTGATCCAAAAGTTCGTCAACATCAACTTCATCAACAAAATCCCACAGGATTTCTTTTTAATCAAATCTCATGTTTGTTTTGTTTTGTCTGAAGAAATATGCAACAATTAGCTGGAGGTTACTGGACAAAGAGATCTAATCAGACAGACAAGTATAGACCTAGTCTCAACCAGCAAAGAAATCTTTACGATAAGATCAATTTTATAAATGGTGAATTAATCAGTGAGCGTTTCATGCTATGACAACTTTGCTAGCCTGTACAATTTCATAACTACATAAGGTTAGGTATCGAAGACCTATCTTCATGGAATGTAAAACAAATTCTGTCCTACATAATTGTGTATCAGAACATATCAGAATTGCAATGACAGATTTTTCAGAATTTAGTTATGATGAAAATAGATCTTATCAGAACCAATGGAATATAGTCAGGATGTTAATCACTGGGGACTTTATGGAGTTAAATGATTTCATTATTAAGCAATATTAAACGTAAAAAAAAATAAGCACTTAACTTTTATAAAAAGTTGGAAAAGGACACGAAACTTAAAAATAAGAATTAACAAAGATATAAATAGTAATCAAGAAATACATTCAAGCTCTGATTTTTTTAATCACATTCCAACAGTCGACGAGAGAAAAGAAAGGAAGGGAGGAAGGGAAGGAGAAAGGAAGGAAGGAAAAAAGGAGAGAGCGAGAGAGAAACCAGAAGCGAGGCAATTGTAAAATATTAGGAATGGTAAAAGGTCTTTTCCCAAGAGACAGGTTCTGGAAGACTTTGTCCATTTGTTCCTAAATCTAACAATATAAAGTGACTCTTACCGCCATCTGTTGGTGGCAGATGGAATTGACACCTTTTCTCTGCCTTTGTTCGCTTCTAAGAAGTATTATCTATTGAAACTTCAAAATTGTTTTTAATGTACAACTTCTGAAATACTTTCAAATGGTACAAAGTACCTAAGATATTATGTCAATTAATTTTTCCATCTCGATTAATGGGGAAATGTCGCAAATCACAAAAAACTAAAATTGACTCCAGAGGTGGAGAAGTAAATTCCACAAATAACCATGTAAGAAGTAAAAGGAAAAAACAGCTTTCTCCAACATATTTTGGAACCAAGTGAGAGATTCATCCCTATCTCCTTCAGCTTTTCAAAAATATTTAAAAAAGAGGAAGACTCATTAATTTTATAAAATCGGTGTAACTTTGATACTATTTTAAAAGATGACAAAAATAACCTCTAAAAGGAGAATTTGAAGACTTATTACAATTTATATATAGACTCAAAAATAATTAGAGCAAGTTAAATACACCATATATTCAACGACTAGACTATCACTCTGTGTCTAGCCAGCGTTATTTCTAGATGTACGAAGATAATTCAGTATTACGAAATCATCTGCGTGACTTGAATAACAGATCCAAGAAGAAAAATCCTGTGATGATCCTGAAGGATGGAAAGAAAATTCCTGGATAAAATCCAACCGCATTCTTGTTTGAACACTCCTACTGTGCTAAAATTAGAATAATACTTCACAATCATCAGCAAGAGTCCCTTTCCAAAATTAAGAGTAAAAAAAAAATGATAGGTGAAATAACCACTATTTTTCAATATTTTCTTGGAATTTTTGGTTAGTGCAATGTAAAGATAAAAATATGTAAGCTACAATACTATGTATAATCATTTGGCTTCAAAAATGTAAGAGAATCAACCAAAACACTATTAAAATAAAGTAGTTCAGAAAATGGCAAACCAGAATATAAATATGAAACAAAACAATACATTTCCTCCCATACCAGTTACAACCTCTCATCCATGTCATAGGGGAAAACCCATTTTATGAAAGTATCCAAAATAAAATTTCTCAAAAAAATGAACTTTGAGATATGTTTTTTATGTGCCACACCCCTTTTGGAGGCAAGACATGATTGGAAGAGGGACTTTACCTAACAAATGCAATCAGTATCACCTGGTTTCTTGTACCCTCAATGACTCCCCACCACCACCACCACCAACAAAATCAACTACTCTTTGGTCATGTACCCCTGAATATTGAAGGCATCACTGCTGTGAACAAGGAAGAGAAGAGAAAATAAAAGAGGGCAAGTACATACAGATAAGAGACTCATCCCTTGAATCAGACTGTCCTTACAGCTACCCCTTCTGTGTTTTGATAAAGTGAAAGAAAGCTCTCAACCTGCTTCAGGTGGGTAAATCTCTTTTGTGGAAACCACCTAAGGGGCCAACATTGTCCTCTGTGTGAATGCCAGGAGAGATACAGAAGCCGGAGATGATAAGGAGCAGGAGAACGTCAGCAGCCGTCATCCTCTCAGAATCAGCAGCAATCTGTCCCCAATATTCGGACATTCATGGTCCATGAAGTTAGAAACGAAAGGCCTACGTATCTCAATTTCATGAGACAAACCATCTTTAGGTGAACTCTGGATTTCATACACATGCATGTGTTTGCAATTCATTTGTTTATGCTGAATTTTTGAGCAAACAATTATAAAACATGCCAATAATTTTCCTTACTCTTCATTGTACGATTTTGGTATAGATTTTTCTGGCATCAAATTTTTGACATAAATATTTTCCACAGTATCCTGACCCTTCTACCTACCTAAGTAAAACAATCTGTAAACTCACTCTTTAAAGACATGTTTCTGGTTTCACATAAGTAGAGCAGTGGAGGTAAAATTGCTAATTTGGGCACAGAGATTGTCTTATTATTTACCCAGTGTTTCCATTTCCAGATCATCAAACGAGTAAGTAGAATTACAAACTTCTTGACTGGACAAACCTATAGCAGCTTAGAATACATTTGTTTTAGGTATGTGGTTAAGTTACTTTTAATAATGTTCTGAAAGTACAAAGCTACTATCTCTGTATAAATTATTACACAGATTTTTTTCTTATGAGAAGAAATAGTAAGATTCATGAATATCTTTAATTATATAAGGCTAGCTTCTTTTTTTTCTAATTTTTCAGGGTTTTTATTTAAATATTTTTAGTTAAATCTTCTGAGCTGTTGGGTTTAAATAAAAACTACAGCGTACCTATTTTCAACCCAATCAGAGGACAGTGCATACCATTTTGTAGTTCCAAGCTTCACTGAAGCTGTTACAGTTTTGTATCATTTCGTATAATCTTAACAAAAATTCCAATGAGTTATTTAGGACATTTGGTAGTGACGTAAAACCAAGTTTCATCCATTATTTTTGATTAACTTTATGTAAAAAGTGCTCAGGAAAAGGTCTTGAAGTCTTTTTTGGAACTGTGGTGCTTCATTAAAAGAGGCAAGGAAACCATTTCCGCTTGGGCCGTCAATCAATGAATTAGCAGCTTGGTTCCATAGAAGGAGTTATTAACCAATCCCTTAAGAGAATGAGTTATTTCCATTACTTTCATCTCTCCTGATGAGCAGATAAATTGATATAAAAAATGAGTCAACTCAAATGGAGCTGAAGATGGTCTATTTGCAGGACACTGAGGTGTAAATGAATTCCTAACAGCCGCCATTCACTGTGTCTCAACACAGTACAGTAAAACTAAGTGAAAGGAAGAAAAACTGCTCAAATGTGATAACACGGCCCAATTCATGTTCACTTTGGATTCAAAAGACTAAGCACAATGGGAAGAAGAGACACAGATCTTGCCCTTAAGGAGCTCACTGTGAACATAGAAGAAAGGGTAGGATGAAGTATCCGAGTCTGGTACAACAAGAGTTAACCCATGGTGTTTGAAAGTACTATGCTAGCAAGATCCTCGTTCATAATATTTGGGCCAGGAAGATCTCGTGGATTGAGTTCTTGAAGATTTTGTGGATTGCATCAGGGTGAGGTAGATGATTAAGAAGGAAAAGCATTTCATGTAGAAAGAAGAGAAGTGCCAAAGAAAGGTTTGAGAAGCCAAGCCAGGAACAGAAATCAGGCATGTGGTTCAGCATGGTTGGTGTGTAGGGGCTGGGTGGGCAGAAAGTGGGAAATGAGGTGGAAACAGAGAGTTACGAAAATTACCATTTAAGAGGGTTAGGGAAAGGGATATTGCTGAAGTGGATCCCGAGTAAAGATGCTTTTTTATCAGGGTGAACCAATCTGTGTCCAGGCTGCAGGGGAGCAGCTCCAGATAGAGGATAAGATGAAAGACACAAATATGTAAATGTTAGTTTTTAAAATGACTGGAGTGCTGTCATTCAAGTCTCTAGATAAAGAATGTGCAGAGAGGATGAGTCTGTAGTTATGAGGAAGGGAGATGAGAGAAGTTCTTGCCTCCCTAATGGCTATCAATATTCGGCAATGTCTGGAGATGCTGCTGGCTGTCCGAGATGATGGGGCACTGATACTGACATCAGTGCGCAGAGTCCAGGGATACAGCCCAGTCCTGTACAATATGCAGCACAACCCCCATGGGGCAGTTCTAGGGGTCACCTCGGACCAGCCCAATATTTTCTTTTGCACATATAATTTTCGAGAATAACTATAGAATGTTCTGGGAATACAACATCTTGAGATAAAGGGAAGCTTGTTGGTACAGGATAAACTGTTCCAGTTGCCACCAGAAACTGTGTGTCCTTCAGTGCTTTATCCTGGCACATCGTGTGGCCCCTAGGGAATGAAACCCAGGACAGATTGCTCTTGAGGGTCGCTCAGCTGTGCTGCAAATGTGACAGGCACAGTTCAGGCTCCATCCACCCTAGGCCTTGGGAAACAGCCCACAAGGAAACCTGAACTTCCCCTGCCCCCTGCTGCCTGTCTGCTAAGTGGTAAACCCAGTTCATGTCACTTGCCTTTGTCATGTTCCATCTGACCAGTTTCAAACAAGTCAGTAACTGGTACACAGAGAACCTGCTTCACAGAGCCCACATAAAAAGAATTATTCTGCCCAATATGCCAGTGGTGCCCAGGCTGAGAACCCTGCTTTAAGAAGTAATAGATGGCCTTGCAGATTTAGGGGTTGGAGGCATTTTAAGAGAATAGACTGAATTTGGGTAGCTGCTGAACAGGTTGGTGGAACCACGTGTGAGGATTGAGGAATAGAGAGGATTTGGCCAGAAATCTGTGGGGCTACCAAGTTACTTCCAAGATGTAAGCAAATGAACAAGATTCTACTGAATTACAAAAGATTAACTGGAGGATAATTATTGTACTTTGGCTACAGAGGGATGGAGTCTGGGGTCAAGTCCTCTGCTGCCTGACTTCATGTGCCATTCAGACCTGAACCTGCCTGCAATCTGCCTTCTCTCTTCCTTATAGAAACTGCTTTCACCCAGGCTACCAACGACCTGTTGTCCTTTAACTCAAGAGGAAGGCTTCAGTGTTCACCTTCCTTGACATTTGAATATCTGTGTCTGCTGACCAATTGGTACTTCTTGAAACAAGTTCCCCTCGGCTTTTTGCGATGGCAAAGTTTCATGGCCTTCTAGCCACTATTTGTAAGACTCCTTCCCACATTTTATTTCTGTACCAGATTATCAATGCTTGACTTCTCGTCTCTGCCCTCATCTCAGTTCTCATCTCACTGCTTTCTCTATTTGAATGTTTCATAAGCAACTTCCATACATGCAAAACGGAACTCTTGTTCTTTCCCTGACAAATTTCTTACTGTATTTTTTTTTTTTTTTTGACCACTGAGTGGTATCAATATAAATAGCGAAGGCTATCCTGGTTCAGATGATGAATGTGACAGAAAGCCCAGGCTGATGTTTTCTCTCCAGTCTAGGTTTTATTCTGTTATGTAAAGAGGCCAGAAGTCAGTGATTTCAGGCTTATGTGACAGTCCCATGCATTCTGAGAGATCATTTTCTTTGTGATGATTCCTCTGTCACCCTGTTTAGCATTGTCACTGAAAGCTGGTGTAGTTACCACATCATCACAGCAGAGACCAGACAGAAGAAAAAGAAAAACCACAATGGCTCCAATGAAGACATTCACAACATTTCCAGGAAGCTGCACCACACTTACAGCTCTGATCTTAGTCTCATGCCCACAGCAAGCTTCAAAGGAAGCTGGTGAATGCACCTGTCACTCTGTGCAGGCGTGAGCCCAGTGGCACAGGTGGTCCTGGTGTCATTTCATGAACACTGGGCATTAGCAATTCCTGCTTCAGTATCTGGAGATCCAGGCACAATTCCATTTTCTTCTTCCACTCTCAAATCTCATATCCATTCCGTACCACATCTATTGATTCCAGTTTTCACATTTTCAAATATGTTTAGTTTTATTTTTATTCCTGCAGCCATCGCCTCTTAACAAGTGTTCATCTCTGTGGACTTAGATATAGAAATTCTATTCAGCACATTGAAGATAGATTAGTATTAATAAGTCAAACATTGCCAAAATTCATTGTTTCTCTCTCATAAAAAATTACCATTAACTGGAGTATATGTGTAAAGTTATCAACGTCATTAAAATTTTATGTCTTCAGTTATTTCCCAGCTGCTTAAAATATAGACATTTTGTTTCCAGAATTCTCTCATGACTTGTTAAAAGCTGAATTATCTTCTTAAAATTTCAGTGTTAGTCCCAGAAATAATTTTCCATGAACATTATGGAAGAGCCATTCCTTGGCTCTGAGACTCTCCTTTCAGGAAGACTTATATTTAAAGGATAGATGATACCCCCATTTGGTGCTAGGTACAGAGTCAGATGTAAGACCCAGCTACTTTGCTTGAGTGATGGGTGAAAAGTAGGGGGGCAATGGTGGCTTACACTCATTACCCCAGAATTTCAGGAGGCTGAGATGAGAGGCTCACAGTTTGAGACCAGCCTGGGCAACACACTGAGACCTCCAACCTTAAAAAAACAAACAAACAGGGTGGTGCCTATGGCTCAAAGGAGTAGGGCACCGGTGCCATATGCCAGAGGTGGTAGATTCAAACCCAACCCTGGCCAAAAACTGCAAAACAAACAAATAAGCAAACAAACAAATTAGCTTGGCAAATTGCAGGTTTGCAGGACACATCTGCACACATGTTGCCCCCAGATATTAGGAAGGCTGAAGTGGGAGGGTCAGGTGAGCCCAGGAGTTCCAGGTGGCAGTGAGCTCTGATGGTGCAACAGAGACTCTGTCTCAAAAGGACAAAACAAAACCAAAGAAACACAAACCATCAGAAGTAATTCCTAACTGTTGAGTTTGGGTTCTGTGATCAAGGCCATGATCAAGTTTTTGATGAGACCTGAGAGATGAGCACTGGGCAAGGTAAACAGCTTTAAAATTGAAGGTGAGGAATTTTTTTCTTCAGTTCCCTTTTCTTTTTTAGCCTAAACAAATGAAACATCCCAGTTATCATGAGCTTCAATCTGAGCTATCAGTAAGTACAAGGAGAACAAAAATCTTGAGAATAAACTCTATCATCTAATTACATTTAGATTCCCGTCATACTAAGTGCCATTTGCTGACAGTCGTCGATGTGCCAACCCCCATGTTAGGCAGGCCACATGCATGCACTTTAAGTCAGTTGCTTTTTTTTCTTTCTCTAGGTTTGATAGTAGAGGAGGCCGTCTTAACTCCAAACCTCACCACGTTCCCCTCTCTCCTCGACATTGTCATCCACACTCATCGTTTCCCCTTTTAATTTATTACATTAACCCTGTTATGCCCAAAGCAGTTTCACTTCTCATCTTCTACTGCTCACTACCTTGTTTCCTCAGGGAGTCACCTTTTATTTCAAGACATTGCCATAGTATATTTCCGCCTTAGGTGGAAGGCTTGCGTTAAGATAACAGCATTTTTTACGCCACTACTCAGGCCCTGTGATTTTCTTGACGATTTCTTCCTGTCCTCTGTCCTTTCCTCTTACCTCTTCCTGCCCCTACCCCACTCTGGACGTAGAGCCATACTAATTCTCCTCCTCCTAGTTCAGTGTCATATTCTCACCCCGGTGTCATCCCTTATGTATCTTTTTTCTCTTAGAGAGCTTTACCTGAGCCCCTAAGGAGTGAGGTCTGTGCTTCTGCTATGAGCTTCTGGACTTCTTTTTGTATCTGCAATAATTTCCTTTTCTATTTTTTCCCTCAGATATTTCTATTTTAAAACAAAGTTTTCCTTTTTACTTCTCCAAAGCCATCTCAAACTTACTTGTCCCTCCCTACCAACCTACCTTTTCCTATTCCATACAATAAAACATCTTGACAAAAATCTTCTGTCTTCACTGTCTGTGTTTCCCACCTCCCAATCACTGCCCTGTCTACTCCTGCCTTTGGTAAATGTGTTCTTGCTATGGTCATTGCTGACGTCCACGTCACGAAGTCCACTGGACCATTTTTGTTCTTTTATTGCCTGATTGTTGACTCTTAGTTCCTCCTTCATTCCAAAAAAAATTTGGAGGGCCCATTAAACTTTCTTACTTCTTGATGAAAAGGTAACAGATGGACAAAAAGGCTATATTTAAAAACGGAAATCTCCCTCTTATTTCTTACCTCTATTTCCCTGTGTGCACTTCCAAGAGAAAACACATTTGAGCAGTTCCTTATCAATCTTCCCAGATAGAAAAAAATACAAATATATTCACATCCCTTCTACACTTCTACTCAATTTTTATTCAAAGAGTCAATGTCTTGTTCTATAATAAGCATCTTGTTCTGTGGCTGTGTCTTTTAAAAATATTTTGCAAATTGTTTCTTTGTAGACATGAATCCCTTTTTTGATTGTAATGTAATAGGGCTTGTATGACAACACTGGTATTTACTTAATTGATCTGAGAGAATGCTTTTGGTTTTCACTCTATAATTATTTATTAGTCTTAAGAAGCAGCCCTGGAGATCCTTGAGATATAATAGTAAACTGTTGTTATAAATCAGTTCATCGGTGCAAACAGAACAGCTGTCCGATCCTTCTGGGCATTTCCCCAGGGCCTACATCCTTGCTTGGTCTATAAATATAAATAAAGTTAAGAAATACCAAGATGCACTTGATTTTTAGTCTTGAAACAGATTTAGTAGCTTTCCTCCTGACAAATTTTGGCATTTAGAGATGACCTCGACCAGTGTTTCATCAATCGTACTTGTCTAGGTGATTATGGCTGTTGAATCCTCCTGATATGAAAGCCCATGTATTTTAATCCTAAGAAATGTTCTTGCATGATATTTCTAACTATTTCTTTCCTATTCTTTAACATTTTCTATTCCTTGGATATTAGTTCTCTTGAACTAATGTTCTAATGTTCTTATCTTTTCTCCTTTTTTATTTATGTGGTCACATTGTTTATTTACTTATTTATTTATTTTGGACAGACTCTCACTCTATTGCCCTGGGTAAAGTGTTGTGGTGTCATCATAGCTCACAGCAACCTCAAACTCTTTGGCTCAAGTGATCCTTTTGCTTCAGCCTCCCAAGTAGCTGGGATTACAAGCCCCCACCACAATGCCCCACTAGTTTTTCTACTTTTAGTAGAGTAGCATCTCTGACCAGCTCCTGCTCAGCCTGGTCTTCAACTCCTGAGCTCAAGCAATCCATTTACCTCGGCCTCCCAGAGTGCTAGGATTATAGGCATGAGCCACTGCAGCGGGACCCTAGAATATTTCCTTTAATTTACTTTACGTATCATTTCCCTATTGCTGTTGTAACAAATTACCACTAACTGTAGCTTAAAATAATAGACTGATTAAATTAATGTTCTGGAGGCTGAAAGTCCTTCATGGGCATCGTGTGGCTACTGACACGTTCTGGTAGTGGGGCTGTGTTCTCTTCTAGAAGCTCTGGGGAAGAATCTGTTTTCTCTCATCTTTCAGCTTCTGGAGGCTGCCTGCATTCGCTGGCTCATGACTTCTTTCCATCTGAAAAGCCAGCAATGTTCAATGAGCATGTAATTGTTTATATATTGGATTCATATTCGAGGACAATTGGCAGAAGGAGGGAGGGCCTGAGGTGGGATCTCACCTAATGTGCACATGGTGAGGGCAGATACCAAGCTCTTTTACAACTGGAACCTTACTCTGGAAGTGAGAACAGTGTAACCTAAAAATATATACCCTCACATTAGTTTGAAATAAAAAGATAAATAAGTTACACAAAAGCCAGCAATGGCTGCTGGACTCGTTTTCACGTTGCTTAGCCTTGAAACTCCCTCTTCTGCATTGAAGAACCCTGTGATTCTACTGGGCTCACCTGGATAATCCAGGATACTCTCCCCTATTTTAAGATCAATTTTTTAGTAATTACAATTCCATCTGCAACCTTAATTCCTCCTTTCCATGTAACTTAATAAGTTCATAGTTTCCAGTGTTTAGGGCTTGTACATCACTGGCAGCCTTTCTATTTCCTATTATGCCTTCCAAACCTACAGTTTTTTCCACTGCAGACTGCTCCCGTTCATAAAATACTTTCCTCTTCATTTAAAAAATAATTTTAGCATCCTGGCTGTCTAAGGGTATTAATCAATGCTACATTATTGTAAGAGCTTTTCAATTTTCTCTTCTCTGCCTGGTCTCTGATTCCTCTTTGTTCCCCACTTCCTTTGTTAACCTTGCTCCTCACCTTCCATGTTAAAAGATTTTTCCTTCACAATTTGTTACACTGGGCCTCTGTCCTTCACGTTGAGTGGATGTCCTTCAGCAGTTGAAAATCTTTTGTTTTATACTTATTTTCAGTAGTGATGGACAACCGAGATGCGGGAAAGCATTGCTGTTCCTCCTATTATATTTTTACTTCTTTTTCACTCACCTGGCCAACTCGTCCTCATCCTTTATTTCTCAGCTGAAATGATGCCTTTCAAGGATCAACTTTTTTAATCTCCTACATGGGGTAAAACACACTTGGTAAAGGATTCAAAAACATTCTGTATTTTCCTTTCTAAATCATCACGCTTTTAATCACATCCAATACAAAATACCTTATTTGAAACTATTGTGACCACAGAGAGAAGTCAATGCAGGAGTTGGAGTTTGGGGCACAGTCACTGGTAAGTAGTGGCCCTATTTACCTCACTCTTACTGAAGCCAAGGCAGCAGGTCTTCCTGAGGAAAGCTCTGGGGAAAATGGCTTGCTGTCTCCTCAAGGCTAGGATAAATGTGGACAAGAATATTGGGGAAGAAAAAAGTGAGTTTATTTACAACATAATTTAATAAGGCAAAGTAAAAAGGATGGTAAAAGATCAGATAGATCAGACACAGAAAGGTCTTCTGATGGAGCTAGGGGAGGTTGATCCCTGGAGTGATGAAATTTTCACATTTTGGCTTTCTTAACGCAGAGTTTTATCAAAAGCGGGAAGGTGAAAACTCATTTCAGTTGGTCTACCGCACTGTGCTCTGCTTTTTTCCCACTTGATTCTTATTCCCTAAGTTTAGTTTGTTTCTCTTACACTCTGATTTGCAATGTCCCTTGCCTTCAAACCCTCCGGATTTCTTTCCATGACATGCTGACCTCAGCTCTCTGCTCACCTCTGCAATTTCCACTTTGGCATCTCATTCAAGCTCTAGTAAGAAACTCGCTCTTACAGTTCCAAGCCAGGTGGAATTTCTGACTGTTTATCTAACAGGTTTTTCATCTCTTTGAAGTCAGGCATGTATGGGGAGCAGTTTGGGGGAAATCCAACAAGTCACCCACTACCATTTGGAAGCAAATGTAAGAATTAGGCTAGCAAGACTTCATTTGAAATATTGGACAAATTATGGAGTTGGAGATCCATAAAGATACTTGAACATCTAGATTCTTCACAGTTATTTTTAAACACATGGCTTTCCATTTAAAGGTATAAAAAATGTTCTTTACCCAATTTCTGTGAAATCTGAGGCATTGGCCACTATCTGTCATTCTATTCTGTCAAGATTTTGTATTCTATTTAAGAGGCATTTGGAATCTGTGCAGTACCAATATTTTGGGTTATAGTCTTTGCCTCAAATCACTTGGTTATTAATATGGGTAATGGACACCAGTATAGTTTTAAGGAACAGATAAAATCGACATATATTTAAGTGATTTTGGTGTCTAGCATGTCTTTTATAAATACTTCTGTTTTTTCAACAATTATTCTCTTTACCCCTATTAAACTCTATAAAGAATCTATAAAAGATTTAATCTGGTTAACAACTATGATTTTAATGACTTCAATGGAAATAACAAATCACTTTCAATTCTTAAGTGACTATCACATTTCTTGGCTGTATAAAGTATCACGTTCATTCTCATATTTTAAAAATAGTTTTAACAACATTAAAACAGGATGGGGAATTTTTGGAATGGTTTTGCCATTTATGCCTTTTCTAAAAAGCATTTGGCATTTCTTGCCTATAAAAGATGGAAAATATATAATGAGAAAAGAATAAGCAACACATTTTAGGAGAAACAGACATGAACAAGGAAAATTTACAAATGCAGCACTTAATTTCATGGAAGCAACATATTACAATCATTCAAAAGTAGGATTTTCCATTAACTGATTTTCCATAGTTACTGCTTTTGTATACATGGTTCTTCACCCCTTGCTTTTATAGGGGTTTGCTCTCAGCACTAGTAAGTACCCCCATCTTGGGCAGGGTAATCCAGGTTAACCTGTGGCCAGGTTAACAGACAACTGGCGCATCTCACTGGCTCATGATAAAAGGGTTCTCCCTCTCACTGTGTATCCGAGGGGGGCTTGCCCAGGATCTATCTGCTCCATGACTCGCCTTAAGGACTTGGCCAGACATTGTGGTGAAGGCACAAAGCCACTTAGATGGCTCTTCTGATTTTAAAATGATACTCCTGACATTTCCACGAACATTTCATTTGTCAGGAAAAGACACAGGGTCACGACTGAGTTCCACAGGCTGGTAATAAAGACTTCTTCCAAAGGGGAAGGGAGCAAAAGAGAAGCATTGGATAAAAGCGACTGGAAATGCAACATCCCACATCCTCTTCCTCCAGATGAAGGAGTTGGGGCACTCTGAGTTTTAGAAACTTGTTTAAGAACACACAACTGGCATGTTACTAGATCAAGATTCAAATTTCACATAGGATGGTTTGATGGCCTCACTGGTTAAATGACTGTCTCTGAGAAAGCAAGAAGATGAGCTTTCCTGCAGGCACAGAGAATCCATGTTTATCAGAACAGTCCGACCTTAGCAATGAAATTGAAGTTCCCATTTTCTTTCTTTTATTCTTCCTTTGGCCATGTTATCAGCATAACCTTGATACTCAGACTCAGTAATCTGCCTCTCTGTGCACACAAATTCTCATAGCTCTTCAGAGGTACCAGTGGTGAGGAAAGATTGCCAGTGTTTAATCAAACGTAAGCTACCGTTAGGTCACAGGAAAACAACTCTGCTTTCCAACTTTTAAAGTCAATGGCAATTTTGTCCCCGTCACTGTGGTTTTAGTTCCTAAGATTATTTTGCATTGTATATTTTCTTTTTAAAAAATCTCGGAATGTAATTACATGGATACATATGTTTTGGTTACATTATTATATTTTCTAGCTAAGGAGTTCAGTGAATTCTATATTATTCATTTCTCTTTAATTACCGTGAACTATCACAAAACCATTTAATTATACAATCTCATAAAATGCTTGGGGACAAAATCTTTTATAAATATTTAAGACTTAGGAGAGCATATATGACATTTATACGGTTTTCTCCAAAGAACCTCTTGTACAGAGGCGTTACATGGATTATTCCTTATGATGAAATAAATATTATGTGGATGAATAATTTTTGTAACTGTGTAGCTTTATTTTAAGAGTTTTTTAAAGTAGTTTAATTTAAATAGTTTAAAATAATTTAAATTGATGTTCACGGATCTGTTTTTCCTTACATGAGATAGAAAAGTAGTTTATCATCTTAGCCTTGCTTGTTATTTTGTTACTTGGCTGTTCTATGTGCATGACAATTCCTATGCAGCATCATAGAACACATTCCGGTTAGTGCTTGTGGCTTCACCATTTCATTCCTGATTTTTAGCTTACCGCCCATGACAGTGGGGTTGGGAGAATATAAACACGAAGGAAAAGATTTTGGGGATGCAAAACAGGAGGTAAATTAAGGCTTATTAAGAATGCTATTCCAAGGATATTAAAATATATAAAATGCTGCGAATGTTTATAGTAATTGACATTGTCCATGTTAAATGTTTTATTATTATATTAGCATTTTTCAGTATTTTTTCTTCCCTATTTGATCGTGAACTTCTCTAACCAGGGACATGTGTTACTGTTGCCACCCCCAAGCATGATACTTGGCTCTGAGTATGTACCATACATCATGTAGGGAATAAATGAATGCATGTTGTCTAAAAAATGAAAATATGCTTGCAAATAATTTCATAAGAAGAAATTAAATTTAAATTATTGTGGAGTTCTTTATCTGCCTTTAAGTATAAATATTTATAACAAAGATTATTTTATTCATGGCAAGATAATGTACCAATTTAATACAAAAGTCACATGGACAAAGTAATTATACTTTAAAGTTAATTTTAGAAGGAACAGTTGGTTATTTTTAGCTACTTTTTCATTTTATACTTGACTTGCCCAGTAATGCATTGAAAGTTTTACAACTGACTCTTGTATAATAAATTATCACTATTTCTGGTTTCATATTAGCAACGTTACAAGACTCTATTAAATTTTCCAGGCATTGAATTTTGATTTCTAAAGTTACAGCAACATCTAGTTGGAGAGGATGTTTGGCTATCTTAAATATTTTGTTTTAAATGTAAGGCGATCTCATTTCCAGGTCAAGTCTCACTGATATTATTTTTATTGGAAATAAAATTACCCAAGAACAAATTAACTCTCTGCATTCTAAGTGATTTTCTGACATATTTACCAGATCACTTCGAAGTATGTAGTCTGTTTTGCTAGATAAACAGGCATCTTTCTAATGAAAATTCAGTGTAGGAAATTAAGGCTAAATGTTCAAGTATATGCATAATTATTGTCTGATATTATAACTCTTCCTAATACCTAGAATTATAAAAATATTTATAGTTGTCAAGTTTTCCACAGTTTCTTTCCATGTCTGTGAATATGGAGCTGGATCCATTAATGATATATTTCTGTACTAATATGTTTTTGACCAAGGCATAGTCCTCGTCTTAGAAATTTATAACCTGGACTCCACCTGTTTGGAAGGTCTTTATGGTTTTAAAGGCCAGTATAGCACAGTACAAAAACAATTACTTTTATTGTAAATTGTGATTTTTATAACATATATATCTTTTCAGGGGATCCTCTCTAAAACCATGTGCTGCAGGCAGACTGTTTATTAACTCTTCAAATTAATACCAAGACTAACATTTGGAGTGGATATGAGATTACTGGAGTTTATATATAAAAATTTGGTGAAGACAGAATTAAGACTTAACTTCAATGGCACGTTATTTTTCTATGCTTAAACATTTTTATTTATAATTTTATTAAAGTTATATATTATTCTATTTTGACTTTTATTTATTTGTATTATTTATTTTTTTGGAGATAGAGTCTTACTTTGTTGCCCTCGGTAGAGTGCTGTGATGTCACAGCTCACAGCAACCTCCAGCTTTTGGGCTTAGGTGATTCTCTTGCCACAGTCTCTCAAGTAGCTGGGGCTACAGGCATCTGCCGCAACTCCCAGCTATTTGTTTAATTGCAGTTTGGCTGGGGCAGGGTTTGAACCTGCCACCCTTGGGTAATGGGACCAGTGCCCTACTCACTGAGCCACAGGTGCTACCCCTTTTCTGAGTTTTATTATCTTGGGTAGATTTCATTTTGTTTTTTACTTTTATTTATTTATTTTTGAGACAAGTTCTTGCTCTGTCATCCTGACTGGAGTACAGTGGCATTACTGTAACTCACTGCAACCCCAAACTTCTGGGCTCTAGCAATTCTTCTGCCTCAGCCTCCCACATAGTTGGGATTACAGGCACATGCCACTATGCCCCACTAATTTTTCATAGACAGGAGGTCTTGCTTCTTGCTCAGGTCGGTTACAAACTCCTAACCTCAAGGAATCTTAGTTTCTCAGAATGCTAGGATTGTGGCCATGAGCCACTACACCTGGCCTTGGGGAATTTCTTTACTTGTGGAATTTCCCTGGTTATACTGTTTCAGGATTAAAAACAAAGAAAATAAACAAACAAAAAAACCCTTTAAAGCAGAACCTTGACTCATACTTCTCAAATTGTGGCCCATAGATCACCCTGTTGACAGGGTCAGCTCTTTGGATGGATGAAAATATAGGGTCCTTGTCCCACCTATTGAAAATGAAAATATAGGTCCTTGACCCACCTATTGACCCCACCTTCTTCTCTGAAGAAGGATGAAGGGTGTGAATTATCACATGCTCTCTGGGTGAAATGTAACATACATAACAATGACGTTAACAGCCAAGCAAGTGAAGAAAGAGGATAAAACTGGGTAAATAAATAACTAATGTCTTATAATGCTAAAATAAGGTTTTCATGACTAGATAATAATGAGTTATTTTACTTTGTTGGCCAAGGGAGGTTATGAAATAAAAATTATATTTTAGAATAATTAATAATGTTGTAAAAGGCAACAACCATAGCAAGAGATTGAAACAATGTAAGATTTAGAAGGTCATATTGCAAATTCAGTCATAAACAATCACCACAGACATACTAGATGCACACAGTCATGATACTCAAGTTGTACATAAATTCTACTGAAGAGAATAGTGTTGGCTCAGTGCCTGTGGCTCAAGTGGCAAAGGCACCAGCTACATATACCTAAGGTGGCAGGTTCGAATCCAGCCCTGGCCCACCAAACAACAATGATGGCTGCAACCAAAAAATAGCCGGGCATTGTGGCGGGCACCTGTGGTCTCAGCTACTTGGGAGGCTGAGGCAGGAGACTTGCTTGAGCCCAGGAGTTGGAGGTTGCTGTGAGCTGTGATGCCACAGCACTCTACCCCAGGGGAATAGCTTGAGGTTCTGTCTCAAAAAAATAAAAAATGAGAATAGTGTCTGTGAAGTGAAAGAAAATTGAGACAGTATATAGTAACTTTACTCCTGTTATGTGGAAGTATTGCATATTCAAAAGGATGAAACCGGAGCGAGTCCATTAAAGGCATTTCTGTTCAGATACGATACAGATTTTATGGGCCGGACAGGGCAGAGGGTCTTGGTTTAGCACCCTTTCCTCATTTCTGCAAGCCCAGCGATACGCCTTTTTATTGACTGAGCCTTGTGCCTCAGTCCATTTAGGCTGCAATAAAGACGCCTTAGGGTAAATTATAAACAAGGGAAATGTACTGCTCACAGCTGTAGAGGCTGGGGATTCCGAGATCATGGCACCGGCAGAGCTGGTGTCTGCTCGGGGCTCACCTTCTGCTCTGTCAGAGGTGACTCCTTGCTGTGCCCTCACACAGCAGAAGGGAGGGTGCTCCCTTCAGTCTGGTACAAAGGCAATCTTCTCTCTCATGAGGGTGAGCTCCATCATGTCATCATTTCCCCACAGGCCCCACCTCTCAATTCTATTACATTTGGTATCAGGTTCCAACATATGAAATATTAGGGGACACAAATACTCGGACCACAGCAAGGTGTTATAGCAAAAATATAGGGCCTGGGGGGCTCAAACAACATGTTTAATTTCTCACAGAGGCTGGCCAGTCTGAAAGCAGGGACCAGCATGGTTTCTGGCGAGGGCCCACTGACTTTCCAATACCCATTTTCTCATTTTATCCTTACAGGGTAACTATGGTGTCTCTTGCTTTTCTAACAAGTCTACTAAGCCCATCACAGGGGCTACATCTTCATGACTTCATCCAACCCTAACTACCTCCCAGGGCTCCACTTTATAACATGATGGCATTGGGGATTAGCGCTCCAGACATTTAGTTTATAACCTCCTATGTTGGTGGGAATTGAGGCATGCTAATTATTAAAAAATTCAATCCATTTAGATTCTTTTTTTTTACCATTCAAATTTCCTTTATTATTTCTTATAGCATAACTGATACATTAATGAAATCATGGGGTACAGTGTGCTATTTTCATATATATTTTAAAATACTCTCATCAAACTGGTTAACGTAACCTTCATGTCATTTTCTTATTGAGTTAAGACATTCATAATCTGCTTTTAGAAAGATTCTCTCATTTAGATTGTTTAGGACAGAGAAAGAACTCAGCTTGGTTATTGATAATAATTGTCTCTTAACTTTCCTCCTTACACTGAATTTTGCAAAATTCTGCAAAACTTATTTTCCTAAAATGTAGCTCAATAATCCATTCATTGTTCAACAAAAACACATTAGGTTTCTACTATATGCAAGGTATTCTGTTTGGTGCTATTTTAATTATCCTGGTTTTAAATTTAAAAAAATAGTGTAATTCATCAATGTTTATTCATTTATGCTTACACAATATACAAATATAATTACTACCTTGCCTACAAAATAAATCTAGACTCTTTATCTCCTGGATGTTCTGGAGTCTGGTTTTGGCTTTTTTTCTTCTCGTTTTCTCCTTGGTATTTTAGCTGGAGAGGAGTAATTCTTTCTTACACTTATCTACTGATTATTTCTCTTGCTTTAATCTTTTATGTCAAGTCCATTTTCTAGCATTTTATCCCATCAAGGCACCCTCTATCAGTTGAAGCATATCACAGATGAGACTTTCTGAAACTAGGCTTTATCTGATTCTCCAAACTCTGTCTATACTCTGTCACCTCCTCATCTGCATAATCGGTTCATCATCTGAACTTTACTAAAATTTTATACAGATGCTTTCTAAGACTGTCCGTAGTTAATCAGCACTTGCTCTGTGGCAGTCACTGTGATGCAATCCCGGATGGGGTCAGGAAGGAGAGGACAACGCAATTAGTGCTCTGATTTAAGATTAGGTCTAATGAGAAGGTTGACACATTATAGAAAACTAAACAGTGTGCTGGTTGCCACATCTTGCTAATGGTAAGAAGCATAACAGACCAAGTTCACAAACAAATGAAGACTGAAGCACAGAAAGTACGAGAAAGAAAACTGGAAAGGGGCTGAGTAGGGACAGGGGTCAGTGCCCAGTTAGTGATGAGCTGTGTGTGCCACGATATGGAGTTGGAGATTTTTTCAAACTCGTCTCTACACATTGTACTGCTGTGAATTTCCCTGCTACCCTGCAAGGCACCTTCCCCCTTATTATTCTGAGGACAGTAATCGTACATGATAGATGCCCCTGTGTTCAGTTTTCAGGTGTAACTATCTCTCTCGTCTCTCTCCAGTCAACCCTGAGATCACAAGAGTAAACAACTGATACTCCGTGGTGACTGCGTTGCCGATTGATTCTGGATGACTGTCAGCTAATATGCATTCTGAGTGTGTTTCAGGTAGGCCAGGCTAAGCTATGATCTTTGCGAGGTTAGGTATATTAATTACACGTTTGACTTACAGCATTTTCTATTTATAATCGGTTTATTGGGACATGACGCCATCAGACATCAAGCAGCAGCTGCAATTTGCAGACCCTGCTTTACTTCGGGATCTTTATAAGGTCACTTTCTGTTTCTTTCAACGGCACCACAGTTTTTGAGTATTTTCGATTGTATAAAGAATTCCTTAACAATATTTTTATTTTATTAGATTTTTATTTTTTAAGTAAAAGGAAAAACTAATACATTCTGGCTTCATCTAGTCAACTCAAATACTTAAAATAGTGATTTCTTAGAAATTCTGAGACTATCTAATAAAATTGTGAATGCTCTATAAATTCAAGCTTGTGAAGTACTGTGTCACGGGAGAGGGATTGGAACAACATAGCCAGATAGAAACCTCCAGAGATTGTCCCTCTGCAGGGACACCAAATTCAGTGACTCTCCATGCAAGGAAGTAAGTTCACAAGAACCAGGTCAGCCATCACAGTTCCTGGTTTTAACATTATATCAAGGAAAGGGGGTACTGAAAAGGTCAGAAAGGACAGTCTGGGATGACCCAGGCCACCCCTCGGCACCCCTCGACAGCTCTGCACCAGCCCCAGGGGAGGGAATCTGTGCACACGGGGAGGGAGAGTGAGGGGACTTGGGGCTTCTCTCCCCCTAATCTATTACCGGGGAACATGGCACAAGACAGAATTCTGCGGATGCCACAGTGGGAGAATTAAGACCAGCCCAGCTGGGGGGAATCCTCCACCCCAAAAGCTGAGATCCAGCTAGCCCTACTGGCTGAAAGCAGATTGGGGCCTGGAATAAATTCATAAGGCAGTCAGGCCACCGAGGCTGCAGTCCTAGGGTAATTCTTACACCTGTGCTGGCTCAGTGCCAGTGGAGATGGGGCACACACCACCCAGTGGTGGCACTTAAGCCAGAGAGGGAGAGAGTCTTATTCCACTTGGGGAAGGGAAAGGAAAGAGTTCAGAGGACTTTGTTTTGCAACTAGGGTACAAGCTCAGCCACAGTGAATCAAAGTACCTAGCAGACCCCTGAAGGCCCTAATTCTAGGTGCTAGTTCCTGGATGGCACCAGGAAACTCACCCTGGGCTAGAAGTAAGCTGCTTGCCTGAAGGGAAAGACCTAGTTCTGGCAGGATTTACCACCCGCTGACTAAAGAGTCCTTGGGTTTTGAGTAAACATCACAGGTAGCCAGGCAACAGTCACCAGGGGCCTTAGGTGAGACTGTGCTGGCCTCAGGTGTGACCTGGTGCAGTCCCAGCTGCAGTGGTCATGGGGGAATACCCATGTGGCCCTTTCTCAAGTCCAGCAGCTGAGCCCAGAGAGTGAGGAAAGAGAATGAAAGACTCCACCAGGTAATCCAGGGAATTCTGTATCTTCCCTAAGTCCACCCGGATGGTGCCACCAGGAGTCTGCAAGAGCCAAAGAATTACTGACCTGGGGCACCACCAGTGCTGATGTTGCTGTGAGGATGAAAAGTACAGATCATAGCAGTCAAGTCCCTTTGACTATTTAGGAAGACTTCTCAAGAAGGACAGGTTCAAATAAGCCTTGACCCTGCAGATTAGAATAAATGCCTAAGACTTCAATGCCCAGACACTGAATGAAAATCCACAGACATCAGGAACACAAGTGAACTAAATATGGTACCAGTGACCAATCCTGGTGTGATGGAGATTTGTGACCTTTCAGATAATGAATTCAAAATAGCTCCTCTAAAGAAGGTCAATGAACTTTAAGACAATACGGAGAAGGAATGCAGAAGCCTATCTGAGAAACAAAGAAACTGAAATAAAAAGAAAAAGATCAGCAGGTGAGACCTGCCAGGACTAGGTCTCTCTCCCCAGGGCATCAGGTTACTTGTTGGACCCAAGTGGGTCTAGAAATGCCACCCAGGACAAATCTTGGGAAGATGGGAAGATAAAGTGGGAAGATAAAGATGAGAAGATAAAGTGAAGATGGTTAAGAGGTGGAAAAATAGATAGATCAAATGAACAATATTGGATAGAACAACAAAGTGACTATGGTCAGTAGTAATTTAGGGCATACTTTAAAATAATTGCAAGAGTAGAACTGGAGTGTTTCTAACACAAAGAAATGGTAGATGGTTGAGGTAACACAATTACTCTCAAATGATTAATACATGTTGTTTGACTCTATCAAAACATCATATGTACCATATAAATAAATATAGGGTGGCCCTAAAGTTCATGTACAATTTAAAATAGTTGTCTAACCATTATGGACCCACAGAAATTAAAAATAAAAAGTAAACAAACCCAAAATAATATACTACATTCTGCTCAGTGGTAGAATGATCTCTATTATGTCATAAACACAAAGAAACCCTCATGATAGCACAACTTATCTTTCAGACAATGAAAACTCAAAACTCCTTTATGTCTTCTTATGTAGGAATCAAAAACATTTCTTAGTTATGTACTATATTACTAACAGATAACTAGATACTTTACATACAGAACAATTTTTATGGAGGAAGTAATATTTAAGCCTCTGTTGTAGGAGGAGACTGACGCCCACAAAGGTAGCCACTGCCCAAATCTTTTCTCACTGCACATAATGGCACGTACAGCTCTAAAACACCTGCACTATCCTATTCGTTCAAGGATATTGTCATTAGAAAGCTAAATGTGATGGAAAGTAAATAATGTGATTGACAGAATAAAAAAGGCATTAACTCAATAAAGAAACGTATCCATAAAAAGTTACCAGAAAACTTCACATAGTTATTATCTTGGATCGAAATATGTAACTCATTTCAAAAATAAAGGTTCAGTCTATCCTACGGCTAGACTGCAGTGCAAAGCCGTGGAAGGGTCACGTAAAGAATCACTTCATTCCATTTTTCCTGATAGAAGGTGCATTTAAAAATCACTGTAAATGTAGTTTAAAAAGTTTTTCAACATCAAAGCTGATTATTAAAGCTGAAAAGTGATAATACTTGCTATGACATTAACCCAAAGAGATTGCAAATCTTCTGTGGACCAAATGGATAGAAGAAATAGATGTCAACATTCAAAGCAACTGAACAATGTGCTGGTTCAAAGTTGCCTTTGAAGCAAGAGGCTGAATTTGAATCTTGGCTCTAATGCTGCCGCTGTTACCCCCTGGCTGCGTGACCTTGACAAACCATTTAAATGCTCGAGCTCTCATCTATGAAAGGTGATGATTATGGTAGCTGGTCCGTGAGGTTATCGGGGCAGGTAGAGGACAGTCTGTGTGTGACATACTCAGGGCAGTGTCTGGCAGACGGGAGTTGCTATAAAATGTTTGCTATTATTATTCTTCCATTTTTTTGGTTATCATCAATGAGTTTGTTTAAATTTAGACCAAAGTCAAAAATTTTAGTTCATGTTCTAATTATTTTTGGCACAAAATGCTGACTGATACAAATAAAAACAAGATTTAAAGCATTTTTTCATTATCAGCAAATGCCAACTGTCTTGTACCGTGATTCTCAATTTTATTTAGGTCACGGTCTTCTTCAATACTCAAATAAAAGCTATTAATGTCATCTTTTGTCCTGAATAAACCTATCTATGTGCATAGCTTTGCAACCGATTTATGGGATTTCAAGAATAGTAGGTTGGGAAAATCTTATATAATTGATAATTTTTAAGAGTTGGATCTGTTTTGTTCTTGAACTGATTAAAAAAAAAACTAGGTAATCTCATCTGCTGACTAAAAGTACATCTTCTCTCTATAGAATCTCTCTATATAAATAATTATATCATCACGTCATACAATATGAAAAATGCCACATTAGTTTTATTCATAAAATGCCGTAAAGTTTTTCAAATTCATCGTTCAGTGCAGGCATCGAATCTGATGCTAAGGACAGCTCATTAGTCTGGATGACAACTTATCTTAATTAGAAATGTGGGGGGAAAGCGTTGATTGCATCAATCACTGAGCGATGACTCTGTAGCACCCCTGAAGTATTTGTTCAGAGCAATTGAGGTGTAAGATTTGTTTCCCAGCAAAACACCACCTGCTGACTAGACCACTTTTCTGCTTTTCTGTAGTAGTCACTGCAGTGATTACGTTTTAACATAATCAGTTCTAGACATTAAAAGCCTAGATTTTTATTTCCTAATTCAAAAGATATGAGTGAACATAATTTAACGGATTTTTGTTTCCAGGGCTGCACCACCCTGGGAGGGAAGGGGCTGTGGCAACAGCCTACTCCATCCTTTACCCTGTGCAGTTCGAATTCTGGAACTTTATCCCCTTCCAAATTCCTTTCCTTTATTACTGCACTCGGAAATTGGTCTGAAAGAGACTCCACTCAAAGATTGTCTGAATGTCCTCACTGGAAGATGCTCTTAAGATAGCATCCTTCTTTGCCAGTTGTTGTCAAGGGGACAAGCTTGTGCACATGGTTTCTTACCTCTTTGCTACTTTGGGGACGAAGTGCTTGGAGTGTCTATTCCTATAGTCCCCCTGATGCCTCAGTCCACCTATGCAGGGATGAGCTTTTAGAATAAAAAAAAATTATGAAATTTGCCTTTCTTCAATACTTACCACCTCTAAAGTGAATGATTTTAATTGTAAAATTTGATGAGCAGTGAACAATGTCTACCATCTTTCACCCATCACAGTTAGCAAGTGTAACACGCTTCATCACTCCACACAGTTCCTGCCTGTTCCTTTGCAATCAAGTATTTTGCTCATCCACGGCACCAGGCAACAGGAATCTGCTACCACCATATTTTGCCTTTTCTAGAATTTAATACAAGGGCATTGCAAAGTATATAGTGTTTCATACCTGTCTTCTCTATTAACTTATCATAGTTCTTTCAGAATTCGTCCTTATTTTTATGTATCTGTAATACATTCTTCTTTATTGCAGGGTAGCATTTCACCCTCCGAATAATCCATTCACCATCCAGTAATAACCAGTGGACGGACATTTGGTTCATTTCCAATTTGGAGTATCGCAAGATTCTATGGAGAACGTGTAAAGTCTGTAGATAAGCTTTTTTGTTTGACATTTTTGTTATTCATTCCTAAAAAGAGCCTGCTTACAGGTCATATAGGAAGAGCATCTTTATAAGAAACTGTCCACTGTTTTCCAAAACATCTGAGTCGTGTGTATCACCACTGGGAACGGATGGGCGTTCTATGCATAGATCACACCTGACCTGTAGCTTCACTTCATTACATTAGTTAATGTATGCTGGGGAATTACCTTATGTTTCTGTGTTTATTGCACACTTTTTTGCCTACATTTTTGAGGGAAAAATAAGGATGGGTATTATATGTGGGCAGTACAGATCAAGGGGAACCCAGTGGGCCCTGTGGGGCAGTCATGCTCTCCCACCGGACCTGCTTGGTGCATGGGGTTTTAGACTGGGAGGATCCAGGATCTGGTGTGAGGAAGCCAGAGCGGCCGCCACTGAGCGTGTTATCAAGGAGGGCAGTGGTGGGGCTGATGAGGCAGCCCATGGCCATGTAGGGCAAAGGCTAAGCCTTGAGGATAAGAAGCAGAGGGGTTAAGGAGCCCCACATATGGCTCGGAAACCAGCCTGGCCGCCCGGGGTCCTTGCAGCCTCAGTAGTAGCTCCTGCCCCACAGGCCATTCCTGTGATCATCTCAGCTGTGACTCCCAAAATAGTGGGGAGAGTGGGAAGGGGCAGCCTTACGAGTGGGAGGTTACAGAGAGTGGTGTGATCTGCAGGTTTGCTAGGGGCACATTAGCCCTCCCCAGATATATCTTCTGGTTGAGAGCTGGCCACTTTCTCAAGTGGCATTTTCCTGGAAGTTTGGGCCCCAAATGTAGCTGCACACTAACAGCAGGTGTGCATTTTACACAGCGTACTCTGGTAATCTTTGGCAGCGGTAAGCTACTTAGATTTTAGAATTAATTTGGTGTCTCAAACACTGACTAAACCATTTTCAAGCTAAAAGATTTAGCCAATATTAGGGTGAGAGAAGACAGTGCTGGTTGGGTTGCAGCCTTAATATTGAAAACCCTAAATACTTTCTCCTGGCATCCTCGAGGGAGAACTTTGGGTATTTTGATGCAGAGCTGATGGTTGGTTTAGATCATCAGCACTATGATTAATCTTGAAATATTAATAAAAGTGAGAAGCTAGCATTGCACAGTATTCTATGTGAGGAAACCTGTAGAATATATAGAGCCATGGTGGTGATGTAAAAATTATGTCAAGGCCTTGAAAAAACCTTTAACAACAAATTCCCATTATCTTTTTGGGGATGAAGCTTATAAGGAGTTGAGGATTACGTGATATTTGAAAATAAATCCTTTAATCTGAGTGTAGATGTCAAAATGATCAAACAGGAAAAGGAATTTGGAAACAAAAGGAATGCTAATTTTCTACACTGCTAATGGATTACTGCAAACTTATTAGCTTAAAACACACATATTCATTATTTTGCAGTTTTGGTGTTTCAGGAATCCTGGCATGGCATGGCTGCATCCTTAGCTCAGGGTCTAACATGGCTACAATTCAAATGCTAGCTGTGCTGCTGACTGAGCTTACTAAGGAAGACTGTGCTTCCGAGCACACTCAGGTTGTTAGCAGAATTTATTCGTGTGTGGGTGCAGGACGGAGGCCCTTGGCTGGATATTGACTGGAGACTTCTTTTGTGAGCTCCCAGAAGTTGCTGTGGTCCAAGCTGCACAAACTTTCCAGCAGAGCCACTCACTTCACCACACAGCACAGAGAATCTCTACAGTGGGTCTACCAGCAAGAAAAAGTCTGACGTACTGTGATGTAATCATGAGAGAGACAAGACATGGCTCCCACACAGGAGGGGATCCAAGGGTGTTTCTCAGTGGTGATCACAGCACCTCTGCAAGTGTGTGTCAGACAGTCTCAGGTCCCATCCATACGGGGATAAGAAGAAAGAAGAGTTAAGAACAGATGCCTGCAAAAAAGAAAATCAGTAATTTCTTGTCTTTGGTATAGTAAATGGGAAAAGCAAAGAAGATAAGAATTATTAATTCCAATGAAAACCAAAGCTGTATAAAAAACAGAATAATAAATGCTAAATACAGTAGAACCTCCATAGCTGACCCCCTCCCTGCATTGATCATCTCCCTAAATTGACCTAATTTTCATAGACTGGACATGTACCACAGGGACGCACCAGTACAAGAGGCCTAGTTACTTACGGTGACCACCTCTGCATTTTGACCAGTTTGTTAAGGTCCCTGGGGTGGTTAATTTACAGACGTTCAACTGTATTTAATTCACCAAAATGACAGTAACATTGTTTTGCAGGTTGGGTAGAAGAGATTCATATGAGTGTGGACAGGGTCGCAGCAGGAAAATAGACATCTAAGCTTTATATTCCAGAATAGGAAATCAATACGTTAATATATAAAACTTTAAAAAGATAAAAATGTCAATAGAAGCGTATTAGTGAACAATGTGGCACTGAATAGACGGCAGGATTAAAGAGCTGAACACGGCTGCCTAGGGAGGGTGAACAGGGGATGGATGGGGAATGGCGGGCTTTACTGTTTTACTTGTTTTGATTTTTTAAAAACTCATACGTGTTTATAGAATCATAATAAAAATAAAAATTAATTTAAAAACAAGTCTAATGAAAGCATCAACATTTTTCTCTGCATATCTTAGCATTACCTGTACCTATTTTTGTAAAGTTATGCAAGTCTTAAGTTCATTATTAAAAAACAATAACATCTTCCTTCTTCCTCCGTACTTTTTAAGACCATCAATCCCAGTGAATTCTGTGGAGAAAGAGAGAATCTCCTTTAAGGATGGATAGAAGGGGATAAACAGTAGGACATCTAATGAGAGATGGAGAGGGTACAGAGAGAATGCCTTTCACCGGCTCAGGCCCGTTCATAGCACAGTGGTTATGGCACCAGACACATACACCAAGGCTGGCAGGTTTGAACCCAGCCCGGGCCAGCTAAACAACAACAATTGCAACAACAAACTGGGTGTTGTGGCGGGTGCCTATGGTCCCAGCTACTTGGGAGTCTGAGACAAGAGAATTGCTTAAGCCCAACAGTTGGAGGTTGCTGTGAGCTGTGATGCCACAGCACTCTACCGAGGGTGACATAATGAGACTCTGTCTCCAAAAAAGTGATAAAAGAATGCATTTCACTGACTTTGCAAGTTTGCCCATTCCCATATTTGAAGAAAATGGGAGGTGAGTGAAGAACTTCCTTAATTGCCCGCTGTGTGTCAGGCCCAGAGGAGATGCTTTTACTCAGCTCCCTAACTGAATTAGGATCTTATTACGTTACTTATTGTAACTTACCGCAATAAAACTGCAAGGCAGATATTTCCTACCCTATGTCCTAGAGGAGGGAACTAATGATGAGACATTGAATGATTTGCTCCAGCAAACCAAGCCCCTTTAGAGCAAGGACTGACTCCAAAAGCCTCAGCTATGGGTAACCCTCAAGTACAGCCACAGGTAGCACCAACCCTTTGCATGTGAAATTTGCTTCATTTATTAAATAAAATCCTTTTTCATGGGTTAATTAAATACACCTCCCAAATCTTGTTTATGTTCATTTAAAAATGGACATCTCAAAGGTAACTCAGTTTTGCTCTTGCAAAATGTTCAAGCCTAGAATTTTATAACCATTTTCATTAAATTTTAAATATTCCAATAATACAACGATATGTTATTAGGTGAGCATAGTCGGTTAATTAAATATTTTGGTAAAAGTATTGTATTGTTATGTCATTTTTAGTTAATTATATGATACCTTGATTTATCTGTTGATAGTTGTTTAAACCTTAGCATAGATTCTATCCCTAAATATTTGTTTAATAGACTGATTAGCATAGAGTTAATATACTGCTAAATCGTTGCAAGAGATCTAGCTATGTATGAGTTTAGATAGGTCTATGGGGTTTTTTTTGTAGCATAACCATTTTTAGGAAGAGCCAGTGTTCATTAAAACATCTGTATTGTTTGGCATATTTAGGACTTTAGATGAGTGTTTTTAAAGACTCTCAAAATAGATTATATGTGCCTTTCATCCTCTGCATTTATTTCTGGGAGAAAAACAAGGACGTCAAAAAAAGAACCGTGATGCTAAAAATATTTCAAGGGCCTAATAGTCATTGGTAGAATAGTTCTATTAATTAGTCAGTGCATATGTATCCAGAACAGCCCTGCAGACACACAATGGGCAGAGTGAATGGGGTGCCACATAGCTGACATCAGTGTGTGACACATTTCACAAGGTGCCAGCAGGTGGAAGATAGCAACAGGCTATCTCTGCTTTCCCAGCGTCTGCCGGCCTTCATAACTGCAATAAAATGCAGGCGTGTGTGTGTTTGAATTACTAATTTTCACTCTCCAATCTGCAAATTACAAAATATATTTGTTTTGGGAATAAGGGATTACGATCTCATCAGAATTATGCTGGTGACTTATATCTAAATCTTTGGGCATATCTTTAAATTGATGAATAAAAGTACCGGTATTTTATGCCTGTAGATTGTCAGCTTCTATGAGAAAATGGTGTAATAATATATTCTCTATCTCTATTTGAGAGCATACTTAATTTTCTGTAACATTTAGATTTCACGAGAGCACTTACAAATAAGTTAAAATGGAACAGGTGATGATATTTTTTTTTTTCCCTCAAAAGTATAGATCTTGTGCTCAGTGGAAGAGTGAGTGTGTTTCCACACACGAGAGAAGGAGTTCGTGTGTGTAAGTGTGGGAAAGTGTAGGCTTTGCAGTGGACAGGCAGGTGCTCACCCATGGAGTCACTAACGATAATAGCTTGATGGATTGTCCCCAGCCTCTTCTCCCATTTTTCTGGATTAGACTCATTTAACTAAAAGCATGGTAAAGATGGCAGAAAAGGGACCAGCTGAGCCTTAAAGCCTTTGTTTAGCGTAATGGGCTAGGTTAGCATTTTGCAGATGTTGGCTTTCCAAATTAATAATCCTATTCGGGGCATTTAGCAGCAGTAGCTCTTAGATGATGCAATTTGGAATCCGATTTGCTTCTTAGGTTAAGACAAACAAATCTCATTTGCACTGTGAAAAATATCTAACATCATGAAAATAATGTCTTCTGCTTTGCTTTCTCACCCAAGGGCATTTTACAGAATTAGAAGTCAAGGTTACTGTGACAGTCGTCACACCGCAGAACACTGCAGCCACCGACTGTGTTTTTTTCGCTTATTAGGTTATAGAAAGTGGCAACCGGGCTAGTTAGAGGTATTTGTAGCTTTGCATTGTGTTGGGAGAAATAGAATCTCCTGATATTACAGCTGCACTTTTGATTTGTCATTTATTTGGAGTAGATAGAGGGTGGTATGCCAGTTGCTATGGAAACGAGAGCTACTTTGGAACAGTGCAAGACCTTTAAGCACGGTTAAAATTGCTTCCTTTTCATTATGTTTCGGCACCGTGGAAGGTGTAGTGTGCAATTACATAGAAATGGGGATTTAATTAAAAAATTGAATTATATTTTCTGAATTGTCCTTCACGTACAAAAAGCTTGTGAGAAGGAGCATTGCTAAATGCAGTGTGAACTGGGTGCATATTTTGCAGAGGAGAAAATGATCATCACTCCATGAACGTGTATGCGTATAAGTGCTGAGGAGCGTGTTTACGGACGTGCATGAGAAAGACGTAGGACGAGCCTTTTCCTAGCACTTCATTACAAAAAATGCTAACTCCACCTAGGGTATTCTGGAAATTTTGGTGCATGTGTGGAGGGCTACAAAAATAAAAACACGTGTTTGGATTCAGTTGTTATAAAATGATCATCAAGAGAGGTGATGAATATGCTGAGAAAAAGGCAAAAAATGAATCATGCAAATTTTTAAAGATAATATTTCAAGGGAAATTTGTGAAAATACGAAATCGATAGATAGCCGGGACCCAGAAATATGTGCATTGCAAAACCAAGAACAGGTGCATATGAAGTGGTCAAGATGCATTTGATTTCACATGGTGAAAGGAAAAAAGAGTCTGTATATTTTTTAAATCATGTGTTTCTTACATACAGAAAAGTGTATTCTTTAGTTTCTAAAACTAACATTAGAATATGTTTATTTTGTCTTTCACTGTCTGTCACTTATATAAGTCATCCCAGAAATCTATCACTTATACAAGTCATTCCAGAAATCTATCACTTAAAGAAGTCATCCCTTTTTAAACTATGATCTACATAAACCTAGATCATAGTTTAAGAGGGTCAGGTGATTACCTTAGTTACAGCCATAGGTTACAACCTCATCTGTTTATAGCTCTGTGCTGTCTATGAAGGGCTTCCTGTGCAGTGTTCCGGCTGCTGCCTGAACCATCTTGAGGTGATCAGGGCAAAGCAGCGCTCAGCCCTATTTCACGAAGAAGCAACTTGTGTCAACACAGATCATCTGCGAAAATCCAGGAATCAAAGTCTCCTGGCTTCCAGTCATATCATCTTTTCATTTATAGAAGTATTGTTAATCTCAGGCCAATTACGCAAAACACATCTTGTTTTCTCTTAACTAACTGAGGCAAGTATCGTAAAGAGTTCAGGAATACGACTGATCTGCTCTTCAGACAGAAAGTGTGTGTGATGGAGTGTGCTTTAAAATTAAGATCTCTTATTTTTCTCATGATCCCATTATATTTATTTCTGATAGAGATGACATGACTTTTCTGTTTAATTCCTGTCGTTCTGACGTATGGGCCCTTACGTGATACGTGTAGACCATAACATCCCTGTTATTTTGGCACACAGGATTGCTCTTTCTGTGGGGATGACGCCTTCCCTAACTAGGTGCTATTGATGGTGCGTAGCTCTCTGCACCATCGGTCTCTTACTGGTGGTGAGCCCTTGTGGCAAAGGAGCTCCAAACTATAAAAAGATTGTATGGGGAACTGGGAAAGATGGCTCGAATAAGAGGAGCTTCCTTGGTAGTGAACAGCTGCTGGCCCAGCAGTCGTGGGACTTCCCTGAAGCTGCCGAGTGTGTTCACAGCAGGCTGAGGCTGACTCCGCACTGTCACCGTGCTGCCTGGCCAAACCCCAGGCTGCTGGGGGTGCCAGCTTCATCCTATTTAATGCCACATCTTTCTAAGGGAAGAGACTTTATGCTTCTGTCAAATAAAAATTATGCTGCTCAATTTATAACCAATGTCTTCACTTAATAATGTCCCCTACAGAAATTAACACTTTGTTACGCAAGAGATTTGGGGGGTGGGGTGGGTTGTTAAAAGTGAAATTTCTCCTTTGTCACAAATAACTGATGAAATAATTGTACTATATTTCAAATGAAAAGAGAAAGAAGGTATCTCTTGTTAAATGATTTCGAGGCCTGTTGTCTACATTTGGGAATGTGAAGACTCACTAAAGCATTAGCGCCCGATTGAGAGGGTGGTCACATGAAGCGTCCACAAACTGGAATTCATCAGAGTTTAGGCTAATTTTTGGCTTAAAGAGAACCTGACCAAAGTAGCAATGACACAGGGCTTTCCTCACTGGCACCAAACCTCGGGAAATGGAAATAAAGGCTGAAGCGGAAATCTGGGGGAGAATGATAAGTTTCTGAATGACAGTTCTGCTAAGGGATGCAGAGGCTGAGATACTTACAGAAAAAGAAGCGATTGAGAGGATGCTCCCTATGATGACTGAATGTGGGCGTTTGCAGTAGAGGAAGAAATCAAGAAAGATACCCGGACTTACGGGGTTAGCAATTGGAATAGAAAAGAGATTTTGACAAAGTTCAGTAGGAGGGCTCTGCCTCAGCTCTGGCTATAATCACTGAGGCCAAAACCTAGATCAAATGAAATATGATTCTTGGCCCCAAATGCCAATCTAATGGTATTCATGTTACATTATTAATGAATAATTATGTTTTTCAAGTCACAAAATAATAATTTATGAGGGGGAAAAAATCCTATGAAAAATTGATCTCTCTGTCCCCTGATGTACTTGGAAAGGGGTGTGGTGTTTGTGGGATATAGGGAAGAAAATGTGCCCATTTATTCAAATAGTTATAGTTTTCGCTCCATTTAAAACTTAACTGGTCAGTTTCATGATAGACATTTTTTATAGCCATCATTTATTACATTTATTTTATTTAATTTATTATCGTTATTATTATTATTTTTTTTGCAGTTTTTGGCCAAGGCTGGGTTTGAACCCACCACCCCTGGTATATGGGGCCAGGACCCTACTCCTCTGAGCCCCAGGTGCTGCCCATTTATTATATTTAAATATTATTTTATATTAGAGTATTATTTCAGTTTTTCCCACCATGGAATCATTTCCCCCCCAGTAAAAAAAAAAAAATGGACTTGTTGGGGGTACATCTTATTGTTATGTTTTGTTGGACAATTCTAATGTTGAGCATCAAACTCAAAGGCATTGGAGTTATTTAAGGGGTTGGAATTTTTTTTTTAACTTTTATATCCTCGATGACTGTTACAGTGATGGTTTCTTCACGCTTTACAGATAACAGACAGGCTGGACCAAAATTCTTGCTACCATATGCAAATATTTTGTTTCTCCCTCTTTAGACAAGGTAGCAATTCAAATGAATAATCTTTCCAAAGTAGACATTAATGCACAACAATCCATGAATCTTATTAAATAAAAACTGCTTGGTAAATGTAAAAGGCATTTGTCTAATAAATTAAGATTTAGCTCAAATAGTTTTAAAGTTATGATAATTTTAATGCACACTGATTTCTTAAATAATTTGCAGTTCTTACTTTCCTTAAGCACAGATTATTTCCCAAGAGGACTGTGGGCTGGAATTTAGACACTTCCCAAGTTAACCTCCCTTTGGGCAGTGAATGAAATGTGATTTACCCAGATAAGGCGACAGGACTGTTAGCTAACAATGAGAAACCCGGTTCTACTTAACCATTTTAAATATAGCGTACTGTACTTATTTTACCCTAAAACCCCAAATGAGCAAGGGTACAACTGAAAAGCTCATTTAAATGAGGAAGAATAGTTGAAAACGTATGAAATTACCCTCATGGAAAAATATACACAGAGCTATGGCAGATGCCATATGCCAGAACCGAACATTAGTTAAAAATGCATGCATTTTATTTTAGATAAATATTTGGGTTTCGGGTTGACATTTGAGGAGTAAGCTCTAATTTATATACTTACAAGTACATCTTGGGAAATATTGTTAGTTGGAATTCCCTCATCCAAAGTACCAGTTCCCAGGGGTTAGTGGCTGGAGACAGTAAGACGATTCCACTATCCTTCTATAAATACCTATTTTTCTAACTAATAAAAAAATTATGCAAGTGCATAGAACTTAGGAGTGCAAAATGTATCGCTTAGAACCTGCTTATGTTCATATATTTTATTTTGCTCAATTTTAATTAATAAACATTTCTTTTTGTGGTAAGAGAAAATGTGCTCGTAGTTATTCTGAAATCTAACCTTGCATTACTGCATATTAGGTGGAATTCCACTGACAGAATTCCCTCCTCCCACAAATTGCCTTCCTCCTCCCCTCCCCTCTGCCTCCTCACCCCTTCCCCTTACTAGACCATATTTGTGTTTTATCATTGGCATGAGTGTGCAAATATTTATATTTTGGTTTCATAATAGCATTGAGTACATTGGATACTTCCCCCCTCCCCCATTCTCGAGATACTTTACCTGGATGGAGTTGGAACACATTCTCCTTAGTAAACATATTTCTTTTAAATTACAATGTGTTTTAAGCAATCACTCCTTAGCAAAGTCAGCCTTGTGTATTGAAAGCCTTGTTTTTCTATCATTTTTTCCAAATATCTTATACTTAGTTCTCTAGAATGATCAACCGAAGAATCCAGATGGACTGTCGGAAACTCCTTTATCATTTTGTGTGACTCACTTTTAAAATTGCTCATGATTGTTTTGTCCTTTTACATAGAACACAAAGGAAAGACACATGAGTCTCAATTTGACCTGATGGCTGAATGACTAACCAGGGATCTAATTGGTAAATTCATCAAAATAATTTTTACAAGTTACACAATCAGTGACAGCCTTAACTATCTTTTAAAATAAATCAATTTCTGGGGTAGCACCTGTGGCTCATTGGGCAGGGCACCAGTCCCATATACGGAGAGTGGCGGGTTTGAACTTGGCCCTGGCCAAACTGCAACAGAAAATAGCTAGGTGTTGTGGTGGGCATCTGTAGTCCCAGCTACTTAGGAGGCTGAAGCAAGAGAAGTGCCTAGGCCTAGGAGTTGGAGGTTGCTGTGAGCTGTGATGCTACAGCACTCTAACAAGGGTAATAAAGTGAGACTCTGTCTCTTAAAAAAAAAGAATAAATCAATTTCTTACCTTTTAATAGTAGGCACATTTATCACAGCCACTGTTGGTTAACCATCCAGCATACATTTCATTCCACCTACTAGAAGTCTACTTATGTTTAAGACCTCGTCCTGTGCCACATAGCCCACACATCTTGTGCTAATAATAATAAGCATAAGTGTAATAACTATATGATGAAGTCCTTCACATTCTATGTAAGTTCCATGCATTTTAAATGTATTGAATTCTAATGAAATTCAACGAGATACAATCATTATCACGAGTTCGCAGAGAGGTTGAAGTAATAGGCAAGATTATGCAGGTAACAAGTTACAAAACTGTAAACTTAACCCAGGCAGAGCCAGGGTCAACCAACACCAGGGTGCCCACCCAAAGTGCAAACACATGTTCTAATTTTCTAAGACAATTCTAATAAAATTTTTCAGGTATTGGAATGAAACATTCCATGGAAAACTGTATTTTTAAGAGTATGATCTGTTGGACTGAGAAAGAGAATCTGATAGAAAAGACACTGATTTCAGGATTGAAATACCTCTTCCCCCTCACTATTCATGAGAAGAAACCAGGTTGCTTTCAGGATTTTATTAAGTATATTAAAAGAAAAAGGCAGGGCAGTCTCAATGCAATGCCTCAGCACAGAGAAACTATAGAAATTTAGAGAAGTACCATATCTACTGAGAATATTTAGCACACTAAACAGGCTTTGTGTACTCTGTTAAACACTGTACAATGCGGTCAGCAAAAACAGTCACATAAAACACTCAAGTATAAAAGATGTTCCAAAATTACTGAAAAGCAACATCACAAACTCTGCATGCCTTCATCACACAGCCTTGGAGTAAAATAAATTATCAGGACTATATCCCACTATGTAATTATGCAATAATTTCAATAAGGAGCATATGTATTTTAGTCACAGGGGTCAGCTGTTCGTGATTCCAGTATAGGAGGAGACAAATTTAGGGAATAGGAGACTGGACTCACCACAGCCCATTTTGGAGGCAGGGCGTTATGAGGCCCAGTAATCTACATTTTTCCCAAACTCAAAATACTATCACCCTTTCCCAAGGCTCCCAAATGTCTTATCTTACTCCAGCAGCAGTGCTACCTCTAAGATCTCATCATCTCAACCAGATCCAGGTGTGGATACATGTCTCAGGTGTGTTCCTCGGTTTCTCAGAGTATAGGTCCTTAGGATTGAAAGACCTGTGAATAAAGGTTATACCCGCCTCCTCCTCTGACACACACTCAACATAAACCATGGAGCAAGAAGAGGATAATTACTGTTCAAAAAGGGGAAAAACAAGAGGCACACGGGAGATGCTCGTCTCCAGCGGCTGCCAAATTCACCGGGCATCTGTGGGACTCAGACAGTCCGGTAGCTCTCAGCTTCACCCTCTGAGCTCCTGATTCACTTTCTCAACTTTTGACTATGCTTCCTCCCAAAAAGGATCTTCACAAGTGAGTAGGTTTTTTTAAATCTGTTTTCTGTCTATAGAAGTTTGGAGTTGCAATGCCTATTCTCATTTTGTACTCTTTTTTTTTATTTATCATTCCAAGCTAATGGTATTTATATCAATACAATTCCAAAATCTTTGTAGGCCTTCCATAAATATTTTTCAGTTTCCTCTTTTAGGCAAAAGACAAGTCTCACAAATATCTCTTGGAGAAACCCTGTGTATCTTGCATGTTTGCTGAGTGTGCTGAGAGAGGCAGTTTCCCTAGGATTTTCAGCTTCATGACTATCCCGATGACTCTTCTGAGGCTCTCCCTGCTAGACTTACATTGTTGTTGAGGTTTGCTCAACAGAAGCGCTAGTGAAATGCCTGTATTTTGCCTAAGTTAATAACAACTCCAAATGCATAGTGTTTTCTAACAAAGAAAGCTTCCTAAAGAGAGGACACATAAAACTAGTAGATCTGAATCTTAGAGGGAGTTTCTTAGCCTATAAATGTGTGTTTGCATGAGCACGTGCCTGCGTGTGTGTGCGTGTCCACATGTACGTGATGTGGGAGAATGGTGGTGGAGATCAACTGATGAACATGGGGACACACAGAAACGTATTTACAAAGTGCTAAAATTACTTGTTTTGATTTTCTCTATAAAAGGTTATGGGAGATCTCAACTTATGTAAGTTATAGACAAGTTATAATGCGGGGAGCCAGGTGTTATAATTTATAGCTGTACTCATAAGATGTCATAATGTTAACAAAATAAATGACTAATTATTCTTCTAACTTTCTGATCGAAAGCTCTCTGAATTAGGTACTTTTCGGAGCCTTAAATTATGTTGAATATAATTATCCATAGCCGTTTTATTTGTATGTCTGGTTTTGAAGCAAATATGGCCAGGAGTAAGGAATTATTTTATTAAAGAGTATTATGAACAATTTTCCTCCCCTGTAATTACTATGAAAACCTCAGAAATTGCAAATGAATGAACAAACTAGCAAGATGGAATAAGCATAGAAACTGATTTAATAACCTTAGCTATCAAATTAATGGTGAATAACTGGAAATGCTTCATTCAGAACAGTTTTATAGAGTGATTAAGTGTGATTTGCATAATTTTCTTTCAGGGTAAAAATAGAATTAAAATAGTTTGGCAAATGAAAGCAGAAAATTACATCCGAACAAATATTTCAGACGGCAGTGTGGGAGAGTTAAGTTTTTATTTTATACAATTTTATGGAAAGTATATCTAAAATAACTTATTTCATTTATTTATTCATGTAGTCATTAAATCATCCATTCATTTGATAAATATTTTGAGCCAGCTCTCTGCCTCTCCTGTCTCAGCAGGCAAAGTCTCACATAATTGCCAAAATTCAAATTTTTCCTGTCGAAAGAGGTAATAAATAAACTGTCTGCACGTGACTAATTCTGAAAGCTACTAATATATCAGGTTGTCCAAATGCAGGAAATGAATGATTTATTTCATCGTCAGAATTTTAAAGTTTCGGACAGACTAAAAGACTTCAAATGTTGCTTTTTAGTAGGTAAAATTGCAGACACTGAAGAGGATGCAAAGAGTACAAACTGGTAAGAAATACTTTTTGAAATATTTTCTTGAGATCTGGGACCTCATCCCAGCCAGTGAAAATGAATGAACAAATCTATTTGAACATGTGGGGATCTAGTGTTATTTTTATTTCATTAGTAATATTTTAAATAACTATAATTGTTAAGTTGTTAACAATTGTACTTAACTCAAAATAACAATTGTACTATAATTGTTAAGTTGTAAAGTGTTATCTTTATTTCATTAGCAATACTTAAAATAACTAGAATTGATATTGTTGGGCATTGAGCTAAGCATTTAAACATGTTTAATCTATACGACCCCCAAAGGTAGATACCTGCAAGCCATTTACATAGCTGTGATGCTCCGTTTACAATTTCACAAATAGGATGATTTCAATTTTCATTTTGCAGGAAAGGATGAGCCCATCACAAATAGGCTATACTTAAAGGCAATTCCAGATGTTACAAAATGTGAAGCAGAAAATGTTGAAGGCCATTTATTGAAAAGAATGAATATAAAGTTGAAAACAATCAACTAGATACAGATGTGAATATTTAGAAGAAAATACATCATAGCAAATTATAAATTTAAAAAAGTTGACAAATGCAAGCATCATAATGAATATGTTTTATTGATGACCTAGGACACATCTCTGAATGCTTTGTCTTTTGATAAGTATTTGTAACAGTATTTTTATGTATTTTTGTGTATAGAAAAGGAAAATAATGCAATCTGTTATTGACATAAGATTTCTCATTTATGATTCACTATTGGGATTCAGAAAACATGCAACTTTGCAGTGAATGGACTTCCTGGAGTTCTGCTGTACTGTTGTGCCCTACCAACACAGAAGTTTTGGTGAATTTTATTTTGCCTTGTTCCCTTATGGTTCAGTTCTAATTTTATACACGAGGGCATCCCTCATTGAAAAAACTTCTGTTTTGGCTAAAGCTAGATAAGGACCACATTCTCCACCATTATTGTACCAACAATATGATGACTGGAAATGTCTGTAGGAGAGCTCCTCTCTCCACATGTTTTATGTTATTTTCCTTCCAAGACCCATGAACTTCCCACACAGAACACAGTAATGGGATATGTCACAAAGCATCATGACCTCTGGCCCTGAACCTTCATGTCTTGATACTGGGTTGGTTGGCTCAGTGGTCAGTAGGACTGTTACTGAAAGCTATGCTTTTTGGGGGGGGGGGCAGGAGGGTGATAGAAAATGCTTAGTCATGCATAGAAGTAACTGCAAAAGGTTTCTATGTGTTTCAGTAACCCTTGGATGATTGTACATCCTGGTATGCCCTGGAGAGTCCTTGTTCCCACTTACTGTCCTAGTGTTACTGTTACCTCTTCCCACTTCAGTTTTCAAATGTGTCTCGATTTGGACAATACTTGTTCCAATTGCACAGTCACCCTAGCTAGAACCAAACTGAACTGGTTCTAACTAAAACCTTACCTGGGGGTAAAATTTCTTCCTACTACAAAAAAATGCACTATCGAACAACTAACCATAATCTGTGTTGATTTCTATATGCTTTATTTTCTTAAAAACTTGTTACATTTCCAAAGAAAGACTGATGACGAATAATGAATATCACAATTTCCTTGGGCTAAAACTTAATGGAAGAACAGCAAGAACATACAGAGAAAATCCAGGAGTGAAAGGGAAAATCTTCATAAACCACAAAAAACATAAAAGGAGAAAGGATAAATCTTCAGTCAACAGGCCACAAACTCTGAAATGTAGGAGCCACAGAAAAAAACAAAAAATTAAATTATGCTAAAGGCACAGTCTTTTACTTTGTCTCTACCTTCCAGCTGCAATAGGATATAAAGTAAGCACATTAACAAAATGTATATATTTTTGACAGACCTGCTGAGCTAAAGAGAGGGAAACAGAAGAGTAAAAAAGGCCACCAGGGGAATAGCCCAATAAAATATTCTAGAGCATAAGATCATAACCAGCACCACAATCTTCTAGGAGAAGAATAAGCCATTAGGGTTGCACAATTTTTCAGAACTTCCCAGTAATCTGTGGGAACATTTTATAGTCCAAATACATTCCAAAATGGCAGAAAGAATCTTGACTAGGAAAAATAAGTACATTTCACAAATTTTAGAAGTGAGTGTGGACTCAGCACTACAAAAAGGCTGCCAGCTGCCCAACTCAGACACCCAGCCTTCTGCTTCTCTTTTTTTTTTTTTTTTTTGAGATGGAGCCTCAAGCTATCCCCCTGGGTAGAGTGCCATGGCATCACAGCTCATAGCAACCTCTAACTCCTGGGCTCAAGCGAGTCTCCTGCCTCCACCTCCCAAGTAGCTGGGACTACAGATGCCCGCCACAACGCCTGGCCATGTTTTGGTTGGTTGCAGCCATCATTGTTGTTTGGCATGCCCCGGGCTGGGGATTCGAACCCACCACCTTAGATGTATGTGGCTGGCGACTTACCCAATTGAGCCATAGGCGCCGAGCCCACCCTTCTGCTTCTCTTCACTGTGCATTCACCTCAGCCTCAAAATGAGAAATCTCTTGAAACCAATTACAGTTTTTCCCTTACTGGGTAACACACATAGATTACATAGTAGGTGAAACTGTGTCAAAGATATTGTGTGCATGACATATGAGATTAATGTTCCTGTGAAAAGATGCTTGAAATAACAATCAATAGCATAGTGGCTGTAACATTGAACAGAAAACTAGAGAAAAGCTAAAAAGAAGAAAAGAAATAACATGTAGAAAGGAGTAAAGAATTTAATTTTTAAATTAATTTCAATTTTTATCAAAATAGAACAATAGTTTAAAAGACATACACATAGAGAGTGGTGCCTGTGGCTCAGTGAGTAGGGCGTCAGCCCCATATATCAAGAGTGGTAGTTTGAAACCTGGACCTGGCCAAATTGCAACAAAAAATAGCTGGGCATTGTGGTGGGTGCCTATAGTCCCACCTACTCGGGAGGCTGAGGCAAGAGAATTTCCTATACCCAAGAGGTGGAGGTTGCTGTGAGCTGTGACACTACAGCACTCTACTGAGGGTGACAAAGTAAGACTTTATCTCTTAGAAAAAAAAAAAAAAACAAAACCACTCACATAGAAACCAGTAGTCCAAATCCTGATTCTCGTTAGAAAGAACCTTAGATAATTTTAGTTATTTTCTTCATCATATATAACAGCTTCAGCTTCATTTTCACCAAAACACTATGTATACAGTAGAATCTACAGATGTATAAATTGTGAAAATTATTCATTTTCTATGAGGATAAAGAAAATGTTTAATTAAATCAAATTACTTTCTCTGAATAAATATATGTGTTAATTTAATGTTAAAATATTACTTAATGCTTTCAGTAGTATGAGTAGGCAAATGTAGTATCATTATATGTTTTCTTTCCTTTAGAATTTTTTATCATGTAACTTTTCAAATTCCTCAAACTTTAGAAAAATCTCTCCTTTCTACGACCTTTGTAAACTTCTTCTCAATGAAATTTTTCCAATAACTTGTCTGACAGTGTAGCTGATCCTTTTCATTGTTAGCAATATTCCCTCATCTGTCTTTCATCTTCCTGCTCTGCTTCTGAGCTAGCACTGACTGCTTTCAAGGCCTTTTCAAGGTTATCATACTGGAGATTCCCTTGAAGTTTAGATTCCCAAGTTTTTAGACTCTATTTATTATGTATTTCATTTTAAGGAAGCTCCTTCTATAAGTTTCTTTAAAAATGATATTTGGCTTTAATACTCTTACAGGTGGGCCATATAATTGGGAAGCATATTGTTAAAAACATACATATCTCTGCTCATCACTTTATGGAATGAAGATATATTCAAAGAAAGGCTTTGATAAGCTAACTCCTGGAAAAACTGAGGTAAAATTATCACTTAACTTTTTGTAGTTTCTGAGACTTAGTTACATAGAAATTTTATAGCAGTGTAATGTGTATGGATGCACAAGCCTCTTAGTATCTGTTTAATAAAAAATTGCTGGTGATCTCCCACTTTTTATTCCTAAGGCTACTATTCTATGCTTTCTTTATATTTTCCCCTGTTATTAGGCTTCCTGTTAATTAATAATTTCAAAGAACAAAGATTTGGCCTGTTGAATTATCCTACTTACGTCTCTTTGCTTTGTATTTTATTCTCAGTTTACATTTCCTTCTTTTTAAGTTCATTAGGAAAAAACTGTTGGTTTTTTTTGTGGTTTCTCAAAATGAAAGCATATTATTATTTATCTATATTATTTTCCCCTTATAATATATACATTTAAAGCTGAAAACTGTCACATACTATCTGACTACATTCCGAAAGTTTAGATTTATTTCATGATCCTTCAATTCAACCTAGTTTCTAATTTTCTTTATTATGTCTCTGCAACCTGTTCACTTATAGAAGAGTTTTTATTACTTTTTAAACATTTGAGGATTATCCAATATATATTTTATTTTGGTAAATGCTCCTTTGTCACTTAAAAAAATGTGTATTCTGCAGATATTACAGTGTTCTAGACGTGTCTAGTAAGCCAACATAGCATGTTCTGTACTGAAGAAGGAATGTTGAACAAAGTCTCCAACTTTATGTTTATTTCTTTTATTAGATTTGTTAGTTTTTGCTTCATAAATTTGGAATTTATATATTGGGCGTGCACACTTTTTATGCCTTCCTTCAGGATCCTTTTATTATTATTAATTTTATCTTTTCTGTACTTCTGGCTTTGAATATATTTTGTCTGATCAGAATATAACCAAATAAATCTTCATTATTATTGATAATATAATTGTATCATATACTATTTTCCATAACTTTATTTTCAAGTGGTGTCCTTGAACTTAAAGTATGTATTTAAATTATATTATAGACCTTATATAATTGGATTTTTTTTTCCTTCAGATTAATAATCTTTTCCTTCAAATGGGAGCTTGCAGGGGAAACTCTTGGGTTTGCTTCACAGATTTAGAATGTCCAGCTGGTTCTTTCATAAGGATCTTTGCTAAAATTGACATCTATCAACTTTTTTTTTTTTGTCTTTTCTTTATTTGCCTTGAATATATTCATAATGATTACATTAAACTTTCATCCTCTGATGCCAATATCTGTATTCTCTATTATTCTTCTTATACATGTACTATTCATTTTTTCTTTTTTTAAATTCTTGGTAGTATTTCTGGATGACTTCCGGTGTCTACTAATTGTTTATTGTATGCTATACAATATTTTGAAAGAATCATAGACAGCAGTATAGAGTGGCTAGGTTTCTGATTATGTCAACATTTTAATAAAACTCAGCTTCTTTTTGGTTTCTTCCTCAGGTGAAGCCATACATGATTTTGATTAAAAACCTGCTGATCTCTTTCTCCTCAGTCCTGCGTGATGACAGAGATTTTGCTCTGCCCTTTGTGGGTCACCAGCTTAGCTCTTCAGTCTCCTTCTCATACAACTTCAAATGATTTTGGCCATGGATTTGTGGTCCGTTCTTCTCTTATGCAACATTTCTATTTGTGCATTGTGAAAATGTGCTATATTTTACTCTCTCTTTTATAAACCTCTCACCTATCCCTCAGTCTCCCATATGCCTGGTAGTGAAAACTGTTTATTTGTCTAGAGTTCCTTTAGTTTTGAAAGTGTTATGTCAGCCTCGTGAGATAAGCAATACTTCCTTGGGTGCCCTTTATGCCAGGCCTAATCTTAATCCTCAGCTGTGAACCAAATTTATGGCTCAACGAAGTGAAATAAGGCAGTGATCATGAGGATCATGAGCTGTGGGAGGCTCTTCCTTGCCTGGATGTTCAGTCTGTTTCAGTCTTCTTGCTTCCATAGGTCTCTAACATCTGTAACATATGACTTTCCACAATTTATTTATTTCTAATAATTGCACTAGAAAAAATGGTCAGTAGCTGCAAAGAAAATAAAATGCCTAGGAGTATACTTACCCAAGAAGTTGGAAGATCTATGTAAGGAGGACTACAAACCACTGATGAAGAAAAGTATAAAAGACACACAAAAATGGAAAATTACCCCATCCTCATGGCTTGGAAGAGTAAAGTGTTGCTAAAATGTACATACTGCCCAAAGCGATATACAGAGTCAGTGCAATTGCCACCAAATATTAATACCAATGTTGTTTTTCACAGATTTAGAAAAAAAGACTCTAAACTTAATATAGAACTGCCAAAGAGCCTGAACAGATAAGTCCTAAGCAAAAAGAACAAATCTGGGGACGTCACCACACCTGACTTCAAATTATGCTGCAAGACTATAATAACCCAAACATCTTGGTGCTTGTTCGTAGACCAATGCAACATAATAGAGAATCCAGAAATAAAACCACATAGCTGCAACCAATTTATTTTTGACAAAGTAAAAAACACACATTGAAGGAAGGATGGCCTATTTAGTAAGTGATGGTGAGAATACTAGATAGCCACATGCAGAAGAATGAAACTAGATTCTTATCTCTCAATGCATACAGGAATTTACTCAAGATGGATTAAATACTTCAATGTAATACGTGAAATCATAAAATTATGAATAAAATGCATGAAAACTCTTTTGGACATTGGCTTAGGCAAAGAATTTATGACCAAGACCCAGAAGAAATTATAGAAACAATAAAATAAACAAATAAATGGGACTTAATTAAAGTCAAAAACAGTAAAGGAAATTATTAACAGAGTAAATAGGCAACTTAAAGACTGGGAGAAAATAGTCACAGTCTATGTAGCTGACAAAGAGATAATATCCATATTTTTGTAAGAATATACTCAAGTCAGCAAGACAAAACCAAATAACCCCATCAAAAAGTGGGCAAAAGACGGGAACAGATTTGTTCCAAAAGCAGATAAACAAATGGTCGACTAACATGAAATAATTCTCTTAAAACCTTATGAGATCCTACTGCTTTACCCTTCTCAGAATGACCCATTATTAGAAAATTATAGAAAAAAACAAAATGATGAATGTTGGGATGGATGCAGTGAAAAGGCAACACTTTTGCACGGTTGGTAGGAATATGAACTAGTAGCACCTCTAAGGAAAATAGTATGGCGTGTCCTCAAAGACCTAAAAGTAGACCTACTATTTCTTATTTTTTAAATTTCAGATTAATGAGAGGGTACAGACAACCAGGTCACAATATTTGAATTTGTTAGGTAGAATCCCTCTTGTAGTTGTGTGCTACACCCCAAAGGTGTGCCATACACCCTTACATTGTGCCCATTAAGTGGGAGCACCCCAAACACCCTTTGTCCCCTTTCACCCTTGTTGGTGCCATCACCAAGGAAGCAGGCTGGACAATGGATTATAAACTTGAAGCTTGCAGGAGGTGGCCCTTTGCATGTGTGTTGGGGAAAAAGTCCCCAAGCAACCTCTGCAGCTGCGATTTATTGGGAACAAGTTCCCTTCCCTCCAGCCCAACCCCCACACTGGAATTCCATAGCTGATCAATTTTCAAATGCCAACATCTGTCTTGTTCATTAACATCTAGTGATTGCTTGTATGTTTCAAAAAACTGCCACTTTGTCTCTGCAAGCCCCCTGTCCCTGTCAATAGCCACTTTTTCTTTCCCAGTTCCTACATATCTTGCTGCATAGGTTGTTACATAGATCACCACATATGTTGTTACATAAGCTGCTGCATATCCTGTTGTGTAGGTTCCTACTTATTCTGTTACATAGGTTGCTGCACACCCTCCCTCATCCTTCTTCTCCCCCAAACTTGAATTGAAATGAGTTTCCATTTTGATCCAGCAGTCTCGCTAATGGGTATCTTTTGCTCTACCCACAGCAAAAGAAGTCATTTTATAAAAAAGACACCTGTATGTGAGTGTTTATCTCAGCTCAATTCACAAATGCAAAGATACTGAATCAACCTAAGTGTCTATCAATTCATGAGTGGATGAGAAAATCTGATCACACACACACATACACACGCACACACACAAACACCCCCCCCCATGCAGTACTATTAAGACATAAAAAGAATGAAATAATATATTTTGTATCAACCTGGATGAAACTGGAGACCATTATCCCAGGTAGTATCTCAGGAATGGAAATCAAACATTGCATGTTCTCACTTATAAATGAGAGCTAAAGTATGGTCATAATATGGTGTAATAGACAGAAGAACCTATGAAAGGGAGTAGGAAGAGTGAGGAGGGATAAAAATCTACCTGTCAGGTACAATGTACACTACTCTGGTGATGGGTATAGTGAATGCCTTGACTTCATCATGATATAATCCATCCATGAAAAAACCCAGGGCCTTCTTTAGTATATGCATTATAGAAATGTAAATTTCCCTCTTTCTAGAACTTTTACTTTATTTTATATGTTTATTACATATGTTGGCAATCCAAATTCTTTTTACTTTATCTTCTGCAACAATACATAGGCAATAAAATCATACTCAATGATTTTGTATGTTTTTGTTTGTTCACTCACCTTTATGTTAGTGAAAACATCCACATCCACACTTAAAATCATAGTTCATTTTTTTTTATTGCTATGTGGTGTTCCATGTTTTTGAATTAACTGAAATTTGTTTATATACTGTATTGATGATGGAAATATAAAGAATTCCATAGTTGGCTAATGTGGCATTTCAAGTTAGAGATTCTGGTTTCTTTCCTATTATTCCCTTTGGATCATTTTCTTACGAAATTTACCTTATGGCCTTAGGTGATTCTCAGGCACTAGCCAATGTGTCCACATTCTGGGCATCAGGAAAGAAGGAGGCAACACACTTCTACAAGACATTTTTCTAGGAGCTGTTTGTATCATTTTTTCTTACTCTTAATGGACAGAGTCATCATAGTCACATCTAGGGACAAGAGAAAATGGCATATGCATTTTTCATTTTAAGGAGTTACATGTTTAGGTAAAATTGGAGGTTTTTTAAATGGAAAAAGTGAATCACGGATATATAGAGATGAATAACAGATTTTGGTACAGTAGCAATAAATAATCTATATCCATGTTTCCCTAGTTATGTATTATTTGTGGTTATTATTTTCTTAGGCTAGTTTTAAATTTACAAAGAAACTTTGACATTTGCAGTCAAGAAACTATTGTGTTCATGTTTATTAATGTATTAATATAATTCATGCAGTCTCTAAAATATCAGTTACATATGTGTCCTAGACATTTTTGTTGTTGTTGGTATAGTGTGTTGCATGTGGTGACTGTCCTGGTGATGATCATAGTATATAAATGTGCTATAAAACAAAGCATTTATTTGACAAGGCTAAAGTAAACTCCAAAAACAATAAATGATGAGAAATCCCAACGTTTATTTTCCATTAGTAGAATATGACATTTAACAAACTATATACTGTGAAGAAAAAAATGTAGAGTAAGCACACGTGTTAGTATGTGCAGGGTTTGAAAATAGCATCATGTTGTGATTCTGAACTATGTGAATCTCTTTTTAAAGGAAAAAACAGTCGTACTAATTACACATTACACGTTAAATCACAATTTCAATTACTTGACAGTTTTGATTTCACCACGATGTCAATTACCATAAATTCATAGTGTTTACACACTGTTTCTAGTGTGGATTAAATGTGTTCCGTATTACTGTCTTTTTGATAATTATGGGTCATAAAAGATTAAATTAGCTTTGAGTGTATAAAATCCTATGAATGCATAAGGATAAAAAATTTGTCTCTGAAGCACTCGGAATGTGGTAGCAGTAATATACTGTATGCATGTGTGGGGAAACCAAGAGGAGAAAAACAAAATAAATATTCAAGAGTAAACTGTACTTGAGATTAATTTGCAAATCACTTTCAATTGCAGTTGGAGAACAGGTGCAACCTTTTACCATTAAATCTTAAGGACAGCTGGGTCCAGGTTGCATGGTGACCTTCTTGGGATCAGCAGAGGCGACCAGGTGAGATAAATCCTTATCTACCAATTGTCTGCTTTCCTTCGCTTTCCCCAGCAGTGCTTATTGATTTCTCTGGAAAGTGAGAACTCAGGCAAACAAGCCAAACCGACCCCATGAGATCCGCTATAAGACCTCACTCATGATGAGGTGGAAATTATAGTTCCCCTTTCTTCTGTGTATTTTCAATCATTTAAAACTAAGTGATGATTTTTTTTCTGGATGTAAAAATTAAGAATGAATCACAGAAAAATGGAAGAATGAGGAAAATCCATGCACATTAGGTGCAAAAAAATTGATGGAAACATTAAAAGGAGCTGGCGAGGTGAGGTTCACCAGGAGTGGGTACGTTTCTAGTCTGAGGAGGTTACTGCAATCTGATTGACTGGTGCTGAGTGTGTGCTGGACACTTTTCTAAGCATTGTGTGTGGATGAATCAATTTAATTCTTATTCAATACTTAGAGTTAGATATGATCATATTACCCCATTTTACAGGTGAGGTACCCAAGACAGATAAGTAATTGGCTCAAGGTCACATAGGCAGAACCTGACAAATCCAGCTGTAGATCTTCTGGTTACAGAATCTGCCCTCTTTACTGCCTCTGTAATGAAAGCCCTCTGAGTGAAGGCAGAATCCCACGGTGGCTGCGTTTGTATTTTGATGTAAAAGAGCACAATACGCCTCATTTACAGTGACATTTGGCCCTAGTACAACTAGTTGACACACTTAGACAGTTGGAGTCCAGCAAACAGATTGTAGAGGGGAAGAAGGGGTGACTTCTAGACTATGGCAGGACAGTTTGAAGTCCAGAGACGGAATTTGGGTGAGGATAGAAAGGACAGTAAAAAGGAAAGTACATTTCATGCAGTGGACCAAAGAAAAGTATGGGCTTTTCATTGGTCAGAATTTTCTTATCTTTAGAACAGAGAACCTGGGAGCTCAAAAGACAGGAAAGGAACATTATTGGATGGGAAATGTAAGCGCTTTTTTTCTCCCAAAGGATCAAAATGTTATTTTGGCACCTGTCTGAGTAATAGGTTGATTACCAAATTCAGACGAAGACTCCAGCCCTCCTTATATCTCTCCATATTGCTAAATCAAATGGAAGTCAAAATACTTTGTCAATATTATGATTGAATTTTCCCCTCAGAGGACATAAAGTGGTGGATTCCAATCTTAAAAATGTAAGGGATCTCCCATGAGGCTGCCTCAGAAGGGTGACTGGAAAAAAGGTACAATAGACAAATACAATTCTCTGATATCTAAGTATCTCTAAATATCTAATGTTTGGAGGAGATGACAGTATAGACATTTTAGAATCATAAAGTCCTAATTTATTTCCCTGAATCATGTCTTCCCTTTCTTAAATTGTTTTTTGCCATCAAAGACACTTAAGTTCTCAGAATCCGTTTTTATCTCCCATAAAATGGGGACAAACATGTCAACTTGACAGTGTTGGTTTGAATGTTACGTGACATAATTTTAGTAAAATTTTTGCATAGCACCTGACCCCCCTCCAAAAAAAATTAAACTCTCCTGATCATCTTGAAATTATTTCAACAATTTTGGCTTCCAAACACTTTTGATAATTGTTGTGTTTGCCTCGTACATGTAGTAACCACTGGAAAAGTTCATAAAAGAGAGGGAAGTATTGGTTTATTTTGCTGGTGGCTCAGGCCAATCTGTTCTAACTCCAAGGGTTCAATGAATAGCCCAGGGCAGGTGAGTGATTCAGTTAGGGACTCAGCATCCTCCAGGATATGGCCCTTAGCCTGGACCACATGGATGGGGGCAGCCAGTGAGCATCCTCTAGGACATGGTTCTTAGCCTGGAGCACATGGGTGAGTGCAGCCAGTGTTCTGGCATTATGCTATGGCACAGACCACGGACAGAAGGAAATGTGACCTGGAAGCTGTACACATCTCCCTCTTCTTATCCCATGATCTAAAACTGAGTCTTAAGACTGGGAGAGTGACAGGAACATGGACTGGCTGCAGAGACAGGTGCTCAGGAGAAAACCTGACATTCTAAGTTGTGGTGTTATACATGCTGTGATTAAAGGGTGAACAAGTTGCAAAGGGATCATGGATGAAGGAGGAACAGAGTCAGCATTTTGAAGTGAGGAAGACCTTTGCTTAGCCTCTGTCTTTACTAATTTCTACTAGAATTTTACAGTGTTGCCAGGATAAAAATACACTTTTTATTGATTCATGGCAAAAAGGTACTTTTCTGTGTGAATTTTTAAATACCTGTGCCATTTGGATCATTTTTAAAGTCTTACTCCTACATTTTGGTGTTTCCTCAGGGTATGGCCTTGGGTGTAAGATGTTGAAATGATCAGATTGGTAGAAGTGCGTTCTTCAAGCCATTTAATTTAGTCAAGTGACCCTTATCGGAATATACCATCTCCCTCATTTCTTCACTTTTAAATGGCATTTAAATGGAAGGAGATGTCTGAAACCAAAAGAATCGAAGGTTGGGAAAGGAGAGGGTGGCAAAGTAGGTGGCATTAAACATCGGAAGATTCAGAAAAGCTCACTCAATATTCTTAAAATGGGGAAGCTAATTGGAGAAGAGAGAGATGTCAGGTGAGAAACAAGTAGGGTAAATACAGGCTCTCATGTGTTCTGAAATGGAGCGTTTGGGGCTTTTGTTCAGCTGAATGACCCTTCTAAAAGGCAAAACTTACTGCATTCCCTTCCCTCCTCCCTGACCAACCACGGCCAAAATGAACTAAGAGTGTTAAATTAGTAGAGGTTATTTCCTCTTTTCCTATTGAAGTGTCAAGGGGTTTTATGTGCCTTGAGTCCTATTTCCACCAAGGAGTGAGCTACAAGTGATACATTTCAGAAACACCTATTATGAGACAAAAAATGTGCCAGGTGCTGGAGGTAGAAAGAGGAAGAGAAATGTGTTCACCGTCAGCAGGGCACACAAACTCGGGAAAGAATTCTCATGCCAAGTGAGTGTCGTACGTAACACAGGTGTACCCGCGTGCTGTGTGGGGCGACGGAGCAGTGGTTGCCTACGGGGACGACGCAGAGCACACGCAGGTGTGGGTCACGGAAGGTGCAAAATGATGGAAATCTGGACGTTCATTCACAGCATCTTTCCAGTGGTTCAATCAGAGGAGACCTTGCTTTGACCAGTTTTCAAATTCTCAATTCAGTTTGTTTAAAGAAATCACTCAAAAGGTAATTGGAAAGCCTGTTGGTTTAAGGATGACACAGTTGTCAGAAGCAATTGATTCTACTTCGGCATCATGGATGTAAATCATGAAAGTTTTTCTTGAATCGTTCTACATGGTTGATGTCTATTACAAAATACATCTGATGAGCATATATAAATGTAAAATACTATGACACCCTCATGGACTCACCAGTCCACTTATCAGAGAAAAGGTTACCGTTCTAGCTGGAGGCCTCCCCCTGTGCACCCTTTTTGATCTTATCCTCAGCTGTCTTCTCAGAGATGATTGTTAAACTGAATTTAGAGATTATCATTTCTCTGCATATAATAACATAATACAGGGTTTTACTGAATTTAAACCTTATATGATTGGTACTATGCTGTTTTTTTCTCCTTTTCTGCCTCTTGGATTTATTCATGTTGACACAGTTACATGTTATTCATGTTCAGTGTCAAGTAGCATGCTCTTATTTGAGTCTTCCTTACTTTATCATCAATTTTCTTATCAATCTCATGTTTTTTCTATTTTTAATAAAACAGCGTGGTGGGCAGAAATCTAAGACCATCCTCATGACTCCCAACCCCTGGTGTCCATCTTTTGTATAATTCTCTACTTGTGACTGTGGGCAGGGCTATAGATGTAATGAATGCTCTGGTTACAGGGATTTTGAAATGTACTTAAAGCTGAGAATCAATTGACTGTGAGTCATGCTGAAGGTAGATTATGCTGACTTGGCCTCACCTAATCAATTGAGACCTTAACCAGGGCTGGCTCCATTCTAAAGGAAGAGATCCCTAACATGCAATAAACACTCTTGCTGGCTTCAAATAAGCAAATATCTGTGTCATGAACTACCTGTGGCAACCTGCAGTTGCTGAAGCTGTCAGGACTATGGTCACAGGGAACTGGATTCTGTCAACAATGCAGAAGAGCTTAGACTAGGATCCCTAGCCTCAGAAGAGATTTCACTCTGGCCAACACTTAGATATCAGACTTTTAAGACCCTGAAGAAAGGACCCATTCCCCATTCAATCCAAATCTGACTTTGGATTCTGTAAGATAATCAATTGGTGTTCATTTAAGCTACTAAGTTTTGGTAATTTGTAGCACAGCAATTGAAAACCAATACAACAGCTATAAAAATGTCACTAATAACATTTCCCAGATCACTTGCCTGAGCATTCCTCTGGAATTTGTGCCAGAGGGCTGCATTTACTATTTTGTGAGATGCTGATGTCTTTAACTTTACCAAATATTATTAAGTGTTTCTTATAAGGGTGAATGGCACCACCAAATGTGTATAAAATAACAACCAATGTTCCAGAAGAATAATTAATTACCAAATCATTAATCTTGTAACTAAGACTTCTCTCTGGGCTCGGTGCCTGTAGCTCAACCGGCTAAGGCACCAGCCACATACACCTAAGGTGGCGTGTTCGAATCCCCAGCCTGGGCCCGCCAAACAACAATGATGGCTGCAAAAAAAAATAGCCGGGCATTGTGGTAGGCGCCTGTGATCCCAGCTACTTGGGAGGCTGAGGCAGGAGACTCGCTTGAGCCCAGGAGCTGGAGGTTGCTATGAGGTGTAATGCCAGGGCACTCTACCCAGGGGGATAGCATGAGGCTCCTGTCTCAAAAAAAAAGACTTCTCTCTGGTATTCCATTTTTCTGGGAAAGCCTTTGATTGGTACACTCTCATAGTACGATAGAACATTAATACATTCTTAAGAATTCATATTATACTTACTTGTAGGTTTACCTCTCACACTGCCTAGTGTAATGTTCATATTCTTAAAGTCAGACATGTTACCGCAATAGAAATTAGGGAGGCTAAATTAAATGAATAAAGAGCTGTCTTGTTTTTTCTCTTGAAAAATGGAAAATTAATTAAATAATTTGCAAACCATGAGATTTAGACAACAGAAATGCAAGGAGCTTTGCACATTAGTAAAACATAAAAGCAGTTTATAATATTAATTAAATACATCTGACATAGAGATATTGCTGAATGTATGATTGGTTTTTCAAATAATTTTTCCAGAAATTAAATAATAACATTTCTGTGAATGTTTCATAGAACACATTTGTTAATTACCTAAATCTCAAGAATGGAAAATAAGAATATATTTAAAATCACTGAAAAATAGGGTGCTGGCCCCATATACCAAGGGTGGCAGGTTCAAACCCGGCCCTGGACAAACTGCAATAAACAAATAGCTAGGTGTTGTGGTGGTGCCTGTAGTTCCAGCTTCTCCGGAGGCTGAGGCAAGAGAATCATCTAAGCCCAGGAGTTGGAGGTTGCTGTGAGCTGTGATGCCATGGCACTCTACCAAGGGCAATAAAGTGAGACTCTGTCTCAAAAAAAAAATCACTGAAAAATAGATCATTAACTAAATAACTGGCAAACTATGAGATTTAGACAATTAACAAAATTGCAAGGAGATTTTTACATTAGTAACACATAAAAGCAATTTACAACATTGATTAAATAAATACATATGATTCACATAATACTTTGTAATAATTTCTTGAGCTGCAAAATCTCATATTATTAAACAATAAGTCCAGTTTTAGGTGAGCTACAAATATGCATTGTCTTATCTATTAGCTATACTAATAAACAAAAAGCACATCCTACTATACTCAGTCTCCAGTTTTATGAGGATGCATTCCTTAACATTTTTATTTTAATTTTTTTAATAGCTTACAATATAATTTATAGCCCAAGTGGGAAATAACAAAGCCTGGATATGAAGCAAGCCATCTTTTATGTGCTGTACTTTCAGTAACCTCAGCCCTCAAGAGCAAACATTTGTTATAGCCATTTTCTGCACATATTCTGTTTATCCTTTATGCAAATTATATGATCATAAAGCATTCCATGGAGTTGTTAGTTATGCATGTTTTATGACACTATTAATGCATCTTTGCACATCTAAAGTGGTACACTGGCAAAAAGCTGATTAATCACTATGTATTTTACAAACTGAAACTAATTGTTTAACTGAATGGATTAGTTAGAATCCGTGAGACTTCTGGGAGCACACGTTGAATTGTTTTCATGCTTTTCTAATTTTATCACAGGAAATTTTCTGCAAATGAATGACTTCAAAACAGAGCACATCTCAATTTTTAGGCAATTATGAGTTTGCCCAGTTTCTCAAAATGTATGTGAGAACTAATAAAAAAGACAAAATGGATACATTATTGCACCTTTTATGGTACACATTTTTGTCAGTCACATTAATATAAAACTGGTTTAGGGACTTGCAAATTAGTCGGAATTTTATCTAAGAAGTTTTCTCTGACTAATACTCATTATGGAAGTTTGACCTTTTCTCACCCTGTCTCTTGTGACTGTAGCTCAGGGAGGAAATAATGAATTTCACTTCATCACTTATGATGCCGTCATGCAGCTCACAGATGGATCTGCCTTGAATTTGCAGCAGTGAAATCCATTTTGGTTGCCCCCATAAGAATACAATTTTCGTTTTGGTAAGTTTTCTCAACAACAGTCCTGCTAACTTTGAATATATTCAACTTGAGTATTCTCACATTTTAAAAAATCTTAACAATGATAATTAAAATATATGATTTTTTTTAAAGAGGAAGACTTTATATATTTTGTATTTATGTAGATGGAGTTAATGAACGTTCTGCTTAGTAAAGGATCTCAGGAATGGACAAGCAAGTGTCCCACGTACTCAGTGCTATGTTGATATGAATAGAGGAACAACCACAGGCCCATATGAGATTAAATTCAATTAAGTTGAAGAAAAGGGGAGGGGGCTTGGTAATCTCCCCCCTATACTTACAATGTAAGGGTCTATGGCACACTTCCTGGGTGAAAGACTCAACTACCACTCAGACTTTACCTTACAAACGCAAACAATATTAACTAATGGTATGCGCCTTTATCTTAATCTGAAATTCAACAGAAAAGAAGGAAAGAAAATCAGGGTCTAGGTACTCATCTTCTTTTGCTTGCTTTTATAAGAAATGGTTATATTGTAAGCCTTTTATGATACCAGCCTATTATGATATCATATACGCTACGTTTGCCAAACTTCCTGGCATTTTTAATTTTATGAACTCTTGTTGTTTTTATTATTTGTCATAGAGACCAAACTGCAGTAACAAAAGACTATGATGCACAGCATTTCAAATCAGACCGAGGATTATTTTTCTCTTATGTATTAGTTAAAAGCTAAGAGGTGGTCCAGGGTGGATAGTCAGCTGCATTCTGTATGATCATACAGACATCCAGGCTCCTTCTCCCTTGTTGCTTTCCATTCCCTAGGGTCTTGCCTCTTGGCACAGTCTACCTTATAGGAGTAGGAAGAATGAACTGGGAGGCAATTTCTTATGAAAAAAGGAGACAAGGAGTTTGGGGGCAGCAATTGCCAGTCTGCTGTCTTCTTTTTTAAGGAATAACGAGGTGATTTTACTACATGTGGTTGTAATTCTTATTTTGCAATAAAAATTACATTCAAATTGATGTCTTCAAAAATTTTAATTGAACAAGTAATTGAAAGATGAGTAATTGAATACATGAGTCATTGAAAGATAAAATTGCACAGTGTTTAAACATCCACTCCATGCATATATCCAATAAGAAAGTTATGGTAAACACAATTCAAATCTTTCCGTCTGGAACTTTATGGGATTAACAGTTCCATCTCACTTGACTGATTTAAAGTAGTTGTATGCTCAGCAGAGACACAGGAACTGTTTACTGTTCTTGGACTTAAAACTAAGGTATTTAGATTCCTGCAATCATATATTTGTGGCTTTCCTCATAGATAGGAGTCAAATAAAATCACTGTGACCTCATATGTGTATTTGTTGATTTATAGCATTTAAACTTTTATTACCAAAATATTATATTAAAAATAAACATTGAAACAAATATGAACTTATTATTAACATGAATTCTTAAACTTGAAAGATTATTTAAAATTAGGAAATGCAAATCTCTATTGAATAAAGTGCTTAGCAATCCTTTGTTTCAACTGAGTAATTTCACAGGATATCAACTGATGTACATACGTATATTTCCTATGTATTGTATAAAGGATATATGCATATCTGGATATACATGGATAGATATATATTTTCCTTATAATGGTCTATATGATGTGGCAGTTAAAATTTAATGGATAAATATGGGAGCGGCAATAGTATTTTGTCCAGGATAATTCTGCCTGATGTCCAAGGCCTTTCAACTGGACACTTACCCTTAATTTAAGATTTTCTGATAACACCTAAGTTTTTAACTATGAATTTCCAATTGTGTGAACTGATACCACTGTGGTGTTGAAATAAAGCTGTTTTAGAAAAACATCCAGACTTGAAAAAATAATGTATAATTGTATTCAAATAGAGAGGTATTTAGGTCTAACTTCTTTGCTTTATTATTCTCTTATGAATTGTCCAGTATTCTACAAGGGAAATAAAGTTTTGCCAGGAATTAGAAGATATGAAATCAAATTCCAGTTTGGTAACATTATTGTGACTTTGAATAAGATACTAAAACCTTCCAAGTTTTAATTTCATTATCTTATTGTGAAGGGGATAGATTGGATCATTACTAACTCCTAATTACATTCATGAAATTATACATATTTATACCTTTTAAAGAGATTTTATAAGGCATATTAAATTTAGAAGACATAAAGATGATTTGGGCACAGTTCTGCCCCATGAGGAGTGTAATCTTTTCCTGGCAATTTTCACACCCACGTAGAATTACGAACATATGAAATAGATCCTAGAAGAGAAATGCTATGTTTTCAAATTTTTGAAAAGACTTTAACAAAGAATGTAACTATCTACTTTTTGTAAAAATGATGTTATTGTAATGTCTTCTCAATCTATAGGGTATATTATTCTAACTTCAACAAATGTCACATCCTCCCTATGTGTCCAAATATTGTCCATTTTCTAACTTCTCTCCTGCATCCAGTTGCTTCCTTTTTAGCCCCCTGCTACCCAGGAAATTCTTCTTGCATTTTAACAGTTCCAAATGCCGAAAAGACAAAAATATTTTCCCTAGAAAAATAAAGTACGAACTCCTTAAACTGGTACTCGTAACTTGCCATATGTTGGTCCTAAACCTTTCCAACATTAATTCTCATTCTTTTTCTACACACATTTTCACTGTAAATAAATAATTCTATTAATCATTCTGCTACACAAATGTTAATTACTCCCTTAAAATTTTATTATAGTGAGCCCTTGCCTAACAAACAGTTTTCCATATTCCTTTTTATCTTTCAAGATGACTTTGAGATGAGATAAAACAACTCAAGAAAATGTGCACCACCATTTATCATAGGTTAGAAGCAACATCTTGCTTATCTTATGCTTGAAGTCTAATCTAGAGACACACATAGACAGAGTTTGGGAATTTAGGATACGGTTAACATCAGATCTCAAGAAGGAGAAACACAAAAGCACAGCGGTGTTTTCTTACCATGTCAGTCCAATGAAGGCTGTTGTGTTTGGTGCCTGAGAGACATTGATTCAGATCTGAACTTGCTCTTCCATAGGATGGGTAACTATTGACAACCAACAATACTCAGCATTCCAAGATCAGAGGAAAGCAGCTGCCGTTGTATAAACACTGCAAAGAAAACAAGCAGCTAGAAAGCTGGCTGTGAGAAGTCTTCTCTTTCAAAACCTAGAGGTCATAAAAGGGAATGACTTAGTGATGTGTATCTCACTTCACAATAAATAAATGAAAACATACAACATGGTACTCACTAAATATTACAAAGCATGAACGCTAAACAGCATAAGGCAGTACACTTGAAGAAGGCTACTTTAGGGAAAGGGCTTTAGAAATCGTTGAGATTTGGCATTTTAAACATTTGAAAAATTGACTTTGTGAAAAAATGACTCAAAATATAATTTTAGAGGAGAAGGCACATTTTTAGGTCAAGACAAAAACATACCATACAGAATAGATTGTCATCATAAACTATCATCAAGTAGAAAATTATATAATGCATTTGAATCAACGGTACATAGAATAGGTGAAGAAGACGGTAGATGAGGATTACAGAAAATAAATAGAAAACCAAAAGACAACTTTTGAGGAAGATTGAGAACATGTATAGGGAAATAATTAAAAATAAATATAGGGGCAGCACCTGTGGCTCAAAGGCATAGGGTGCCGGCCCCATATGTCGGAGGTGGTGGGTTCAAACCCAGCCCTGGTCAAAAAAAAAAAAAAAAAAAAGAAAAAAAAAACTGCAAAAAAAATACATATTTAATATTAGCTTTCTTGGGATGAAATCCTGGGTTGTACATTCATAGGGTCAGCACCAAAGTATCCAACACATGGTTCAAATCAAAATAAGTAAAAACGAACCCATATTAAAATACTCGGCTGAAAAGTTTTCGTATCATATTTCCAAATATATTTACAATTATTCATCTAGAAGAAGATGGCCTATGAAGACAAATCTAAATAACCTCATACTTTTTGCCACAGTGTTGACATGTAAGAATGATGGCACAATGGTCTAGAAATATTTAAGAAAACCAATTCATGGGGAAGAATTTTATAGAAAGGTCTATAGATCATCTATGGAGGCAAACAAGTTTTTTCTCTGCTTTATAAAATTTTATGCCACATACCATTCATACATCTTTACCCTCAGGAAAATTATCAAAGTTAATAACTTGTGCAAATGAAAGTAGAAAATCGAGGGTAAGGAAGTAATGCCATAAGGGAGTCACAGTAAATATTGAAACGACATCAGCCACGCAGGGTGGCGCACACCTGGAGTCCCAGCTTCTTGGAAGGCTGAGGGAGGAGGATCGCTTGAGCCCAGAGCAGGAGTTCAAGGCTGCAGTGAGCTACATGATACCATTGCACTGTAGTCTGGACAACAAAATGAGACCCTGTCTCAAAAGAACAAAAAAAAAAGAAGAAGAAGAAAAAGAAGAAAGAAACTAGTTAAACACCTTGTTTAATTTAAATAATGACAACTATCATTACCCAACTGAATAAAAATATGTGAGTTGAATCTTGAGTCTGGTCATATATATATGTGTGTGTATGTTTTAAATGACTGGAAAAAGCATTGAAGAATATAAAACCCTGATAAATTTATCTCTTTTTAAAAAGGTACTCAATAGATACTTCTTTCATCCTGACATTACTGAATTCTAGTAATTGGCTGCGGCTGGGTTTGAACCTGCCACCTCTGGCATATGGGGCCAGTGCCCTAGTCCTTTGAGCCACAGTTGCCACCCAGGAGGGTTTAATAAAAGGATATTTGTAATGGTTTGGGCAGATTAATTGAACCATCAAAAAAAAAAAAAAGAAAGAAAAGAAAAGAAAGTTCAGCACCCATAGCCAGCAGCAATTGCTATAATTGCTAAGCCTGAAAGGGGTTGGCAGGTGTCCTTGAGTCATGTAGATGTAGAAAAGGGCTGCCTGAGAGTGGCCATGAAGGGGTACAAACTTGGTCATACTGTGGCCCCCATGGAAGAAGCTCTACCAAGGGTTTCCCCAGTTTTACTCTTCACCTGCCCTCTGATTTGCTGCTGTGCCTCCCATTGGCCAAACTCAGGGGGAACCCAGAAGCAAGATGGCCCAGGAGATGCAATCTCAAAATGCCACCTGTTGGAGGCAGAGTTCAAGGTAAAGAAAGGTGGAGAATAGACCCATAGAGGGGCTGCCACAAACGGAGCCAAACACAATAGAGACTAAATAAATAAGCCTCATCAGTAGAGAAATACTCAACGAATAAGGAACAGACATAAAGGGGTGAGGATGTTTCTCTTTTTAAAATAACTTTTATTGTGTATATTGCAGGTTTATCACATGATATTATGGCATACAAATAGTAAGATGATCACCACAATGAAGCAAGTTATCTATCATTTCATATAGTTTTATGGGTGTGTGACAAGAACAGCCAAAAACTATATATCTGCTACTTTGTCTCCTTTGAATTATGTTTATCCATTTCCTCCCCTCCAGTACTGTTTTATTGTTTGATTCTCTTTGATCTTTCTTCTTCTTTTTTTTTGAGGGGGGGAGTATTTCATACATAAATAAGATCATGCAATATTTTTCTTTTTAAGCCCGGCTTATTTGACTGAGTATAATATTTCCCAGATTAATCGATGTTGTGGACAATGGTAGAATCTCTTTTTTTACAGCTGGATGATAAGGCTATATTTAGGCACATTGGTTTAGTTTTCCCTCAGTATTAAAATAAAATGATGGAATATTGTTTGAGATATGTCGTTTTTGCTGATCATCCTAAGAGGTGTGCTTCTGTCAACATGAAACAGAATTGACTTATAAAGGAGACTTGGGGTAGATATCCATACTGTAAAATAACCAATGCTGAGTCAACAAATCTGTAATTAAAAAACCTCTAGGATTTAGTTCTACGTGTATTTTGTGCCTACAGAAGGGATTCTAGACTCTCATTTAGAAAGCAGCTATTGAAGTTAGAGGGCAAGCTTGGGGTACGTAGGCTTGGATTGCCATTATCCCTCCACTCTGGGGCAACTTTGAGGTAATGATGGGGAGAGGCCATGTATGCCTCTAAGTAAGAATGGATTAGGGGTGTTACATGTGGTGGATCGCTAGGTGGGAATAAAAGAAGAGAAGAGTAAAGGACAATAAATTCCATCAAACAAAGAAAAAAAGAGGCGGGAGAATTGCCATGTCATACTCAAAAATAAGACCACATGTTAATAACAACTGGGCAAACCTATGCAACAGCCGTGACTTCAAATGTTTATGTTTACAAGAGTTCATAGAAATGATACAGAGAAGCAAGCTTCCTCTACCTTCCCCTAAACAGAAGGACATAAACGTAATTTGTCTGAGAAAACTACCAAATAATTAACTTGGAAAATATCCAAGTGTGGTGGCAATAGAAAATGAAAAAAGGATAATGAGAATTTTTCCTAAAGTCTGAAATGTTTAAAAGTCTACATTTTTACTTAATGTTGCTAAAACAGAAGAGCGTTCTCACTGCTAATGAAGTATAGGTTTATCATTGCTGGAAAGTCATTTTGCAACAAATGAACTATGAAATTATATTTTCTCCTGAAAAGTAATTCTAGATGGCAATTAATTATTTTAGAAAACAGACCCAAGAGTCGTAACTACAAGATTTATATGTTGAGATGCTCATCACAATGTTCTCTAGAATAGTTAAAAACAAAATATAACCCTTAACCCCCAAATTCCTAACAATAGGGCAGATATAAGTGATTTTATATAAGGAAATAGGCCATATCCTTTATTTTTTTCTTATTTATTTATTTTTATTATTTAGGATTCATTGAGGGCACAAAGAATTAGGTTACACTGATTGTGGCTGTTAGTAAAGTCCCTCTTCTAATTGTGCCCTGCCCCCATGAGGTGTGCCATAGCCTGTGACCCCCCTTCCCCTCCCTCCTCTCCTCTCTCCATCCCTCAGTTCCCTACCTGCCCCCACCAGGCTTGTATTAGATCATCTAGCGCCTTCATATTAGAATTGAGTACATTGGATTCTTGCTTCTCCAGTCTTGTGATGCTTTACTAAGAAGAATGTGTTCCGCCTCCATCCAGGTTAATACAAAAGATGTAAAGTCTCCATCTTCTTATGGCTGAATAGTAATCCATGACATGCATATATTACAGGTTGTTAATCAATCCGTTTTTGGGTTGGTGGGTATTTTGGTTGTTTTCACTTTTTGGCAATTGTAAATTGAGCTACGATAAACACTCAAATTAGACCTCCCATTTGATCCTGCAATCCCATTACTAGGCATCTACCCAGAAGAAAAAAAAATCAGTTTATCACAAGGACATTTGCACTAGACTGCTTATTGCTAAATCCTTTTAAAAGTTGGTTTTGGAAATTTCAATATGGTGAGCAATTGGTTATGATAGTACTTAATGTAAATTGAAGACACAGACTTGTGTAAATAAATATAATCATACTGTGCATTCCTATGTACTTCTAGGTAAATGCATACACATGTATCTTTAGCATAAATATTTGCATAATGAAGACTGAAAAGTATGTCAAAATATTAATTCTAATTTTTTTGAATGGAATGACATATTGCAGGTATTATTCTATCATTCTGCTAATTTCAGCCAGTATGGCTACCTACATATTTGCTTCCCTCTTCAGCACTTCTGTAAAACCAGGTGATGTCTGCTCTGTGGTACTTTAATCAGGATAAGGTGACTTCATAGTTGTATTAGAATAGATATAGTATGGTCATTCGCTTGGTCGTTACAGAAATTTCTAAATCTGCTATTGTCAAGAATTTGCATGAATCAGTTTTGTGACACCAAAAAATAACTGTTAGATATTATAAAGTTAATTTTTTAGAAAGTGTACAGGTATTAAATAAGGGCATATATTTCCTTTTTTATTAAATCATAAACACATAGATCATGTATACATTAATGCATTTATGGGGTACAATGTGCTGATTTCATATGGAATTAGGAATGCTTATATCACACTGGTTAATATATACCTCATCTCATTTACTTAATTATTGTGTTAAGACATTTATACTCTACTAATAGATTCAATGTGTACCCTTGCGTTATGCACCATAGGTGTGATCCCACCATTCACCCTCCCTCGATCTGACCTCCCACCCCCCCCTCCTCTTTCCTTCATCTTGGGCCATAGTTGTGATCTATTCTTCATATGAAAGTGTGAGTGATCGTAAATTGGTTTCATAATGGTACTGAGTACACTGGATATTTTTTTCTTCCATTCTTGAGATACTTTACTGTAAGATATGTTATTTTTCTTAGATTTAAAACCCCAGCTTTCTCAAGGTTTGCTCTGTAGTATTGAAAACTCATAACTCAAAAATGTGACATTTGCTTTTAAAAAGCAGAGAGAAAAAAATCTGTGGGATTCAATCAAGTTTGCATATGCTGCTGTCTAGAGAGTGTGGATCCCTAAATGCCGGAGATAGATTAGAAGATCTAAATGGGATTCTTTTGTGACAACAATGTACTTCTGTACATGGTATTCAGAGGATGGAACTACACCCAAGGGTCACCCCACCCAAGATCTTTTGGAGCTGTAAAGAGTGAAAGGATTGAAATGATTTTCCTTTGGGGCATACATTTGGATTGGTTATGTTGACCGATTCTCAGAATGTTCAGGGTTAGGTTCCTCTAGCATATTCTTAAGTGTGTTCTGATGGTTGTTATTAGATGCTCTGTGGCATAAAAGAGGGGGGGGAGTTATTTGCAAGATTGAGGAATATTAGGTGAGAACAAAGATTTTTATTTTTAACTGGAAGATTTTTTAGTGCTTTTGATATTATGAGTGATAGTTCATATTATTGAGGTCAGGTTTGCTCTGGGGTACCACAGTATGGCAAGCTTTGTAAATGCTCAGTACATACAGCAATCTTCTGTATACATATTACTATTGTTTTGCATTTTGTGGCAAAGATACCTAGAGAGGTTAAGCAGTTTGCCTGAGTTTACATAGATATTCACTTCTGATGAAGCTGTATAGACAAAAACAAAACAAAGTGGAAGCTTGGACCTTGAACTATTGGGAGGTGCTCTGCGTCTCCTCATCAGCCAATACCCACTAACAATCTCCAATAACAGTGTACAGTAAGTTAGCGTTTTCAAATTTACTGGATCATATACCTTATACTTTTCCAAAGAATCTCAGAGGCTTTCTGTGATGTACAACCCATTTATTTTGTGAATATTCCATCTTTTGTTGACTTACCTGTGATTTCTAGTTGCAAGAGTAAGCCTTCTTTCTTTCTGATATTTTGTTCAGAATCGAAGAAAAAATGACAATCTGGAGATAGAAAATGGGGAAATTAGATACAGGAAAATATATATTGACACAAGGATAGACTGTAAATGATGAATTTGGTTGAAAATTTAAATGAAAGTGAGGTCTTTGTGGTGATAGTTATTAATATTTGTTATTTAAAAATACATTTAATGGTTCATGGCTTAGGTGAGTATTTGGGCCTTGAAGCATTTCACTGATGTAAACAATTTTAAAAAGTAAAATAAACAGAAATAAAGTTAAAGATGACTCTCTGCTACATTTTCCTAAAAAATCATAAAAAATAGCCAGTGGTACCCAGAGGGATTTGAGTAAACCTCAGCATGGGTTGAGAATAAAATAAAGAAAGTATCTTTCTTGAACTATTTAAAACATGAATTTCCAACTTTTGTCTTTGTTTGTTCTGCTTCTTTGATCAAGGAGTTAGTAAAACTCAGTGGGAGTGATAGGCTGGTAAAATTTAATACTAGTTTTGCATAAATTAGACCTGTTTCTCACTTGGACTTGAGAATGCCAATGTAGATACACTTCTATATGAAAGACCAAATAAAAATCATGCTAAATTATTTATACTGATTCATAGTAATAGTGTAGTAGAGAGAATCTTCTTTTCAGGAACATTTATTTATCATAGATTCATTTACTCACGATGAATACCTTAGCAAACACCTATTCAATCTTCCAGAAACCTTTCATTTTTGCCTGAATTTTACAAGGAGATGGATTAGGGCTACTTTGTAGGACTCACGCTGTTTTATAATAAAGATCTGACTTTCATCTAAGAGCATTTGCTTGTGTTGAGAGGTGTCATACTAACACATCCACATTTATGATATCTTTGGCTTTGAGGAAATGTTCATGTCAACACACTTGCGGGTATCATTCCTGGTAGAGTTTTGGGAGCCAAGGAACCAGTCACATTTCAGTGTTTCCTCATGCTCTGGCCAATGCCTTTGATGCCCTGGAGAGAGGCCAACCTTAGAAAGTAGAGAGAGGTCTTAAAAAACAACGTCCAAGGAGAAATAAGTTACATGGACACAAAAAAACCTCCCTGGATTCAAGCTTTGATTTAGCTTAAACTGAAGTGTGAGAAGCATGTTAAAATGGAGGGATCAGAAAAAGGGAGGTAAGAAATTAGTTTGGCCCCAACTAGGGATGATTTATGGATGCAAAGATGGTTACATGAGATTTTATTTTCTTTAGTGTTATCATGTACTTATCATGACATTTTTCGTCCAGCTAAGCCTCACTACCTAGACTTTAAATCCATGTATATTATACATTCCAGCACCAGGCAGTATCTTGGTTATCCTGAAATAATTTTGGTTACCATTTAAAATAGAAAAGGAGTCACTCCTCCCAAGAAAAGCCCTATAATGAAATGTAGAACCTTTATTCTTGTACCTTACTTTTTTTTAGAGAACCAAGTAGCAATAAATGTTCGTGTATTATAAGAATTCTAGGGTGGTGCCTGTGGCTCAAGGAGTAGGGCACCAGCCCCATATACTGGAGGTGGTGGGTTCAAGCCTAGCCCCAGCCAAAACTGTAAAAAAAAAAAAATTCTAAATTATATTTTAATATTTAGAGGACATGAGAAACCCCACTAGAAATACACAAGTAGTGTGTATTAATTATGCTCAGGTATTTTTAATATTATGACTCTGAAACCTTCATAAAGAATCAGTGTGGGAATGAACCCTGACTGAAGGTCAATGTGTTTATGTGTTTAATTAAAATGAAATATTCGTAAGTCTCTAAGATGACATTTGCTACTTTGAATTTGAGAGACAGTATTTTTGGTTTTGGCCGTAGGTTCTGGAAGTTTTTCAACAACTTAGAATTTAGTTTACCTTTTTTTAGTCTGCCCATGCTATTTGGATATAGTTGCTCAGGTTCCATAGTGATTCTGGTGTGCTGACACCTCCTCACAGGCACATTTAAAAAAAAAATAATTAAGAAAAAACCTTTCACAATATATATTCATTATAATAAAAAAGAAAATACAGAGAATGACAGGGAAGAACACTGATTCCTGCCTTCCTGAGACAGCCTCTTCAAAAACCTTTGCCTACATTTTGTTTGATTTTACTCCTTTTGTTGCCTTTTTTCCTCAAATGTCTTTGCTAAATTCTAAGAGCAATACACTCATAGAATGGTCAAAAAATATAAAATTATATGTAGTAAAAATATGAATTCTTTCTCTATGCCCCACTTCGAGTAATACTTCCTTTTATTCAGTTAAGTGCTGTTAACAATTTAAAAGGCATTTTTTCAGACATTTCTTTGTATATTGAGATAGATGGGCTGATAAGTGGATGAGCACACACACAGGTAGACACACGTGATACTCTCACGGCCACATATTCTTTTTAAACTTAAGAGTTAAGTCTCTCTCTGGATCCGTACCCACACACAGTCTGCTCCTGACTCTACTGACTCTATTTCTGTAACTTGAACTTTCCACTTAATAATATACCGAATTATAGAAAAGCTGAAGCTAACTAAACTCTATTTAATTTCTCTATTTAACAATTTCCAATTACTACTGGTCAGTTCTAGTAATAGAAATCTTTATTCTAAATTCCAAATCTACTGTTGTTTTGAGTGTGTGCACATCTTTGAAATATAAAAGCAAGAGAGATTAGAGGACTCCTACTGTAATAACCAAACCCCCAGCCCTTGACCCCCTCCCTAAGACCAGTGGGGAACAAGCCCCCTACCCTTGAAAAGGAAACTTCTCCTAAGCCTTTTACCCTCTCAAGGGTAGAGAAACAGCCTGAAATTGAGGAAGTATGTAGAGAGGGGTTGAGGAAGGGAGGGTTGATTCCAAATAAAGCCCCTGGTGAAGAGGTCCCAAGTTGTTCTCGGAAATTTACCCAACACTTGTTTTGTACCCCTGAATTATGAACTAATGTACCCTAAGCAAACATGTACCTCCACCCTGAATTGTGTAAGCTCCTATGACATACCCCATCTTATGATTATGAAGTAATGTACTTGTGATATATCTTGTGATGTATGAATCAATATGTACCCTAACCTTGTGACCCCTGAGCTATATTGAGCTGTGCTAACCACTATGATTAGCTTCTGTATTGCACTATCTTGCTAGTCACCATGACTGTGCAGAATAATGGAATAAAAAGGCTTCTCTCCTGCTATTCGAGGCTTCTTGTTGGCCCACTACAAGAGCCCCCTGCAGGTGCACCTGTAGGCGGATCAAATTATCAATAAATTTCTATTACTTAATTATACTTGAAGTGGGGTCCATCCTTCTCTCGCATTTACTGTCCCATTTCACTACTTCCTACGCTACTGAAAGTTCTAGGGTAGTAGGGTAAGAAGAAAGATATCAAAGGGATTTCAATTATAAAACAAGAATTAAAATAGTCTTCATTTACAGATGACATGATTGTCTATGTAGAAAATTCTATGAAATCAATAAATGTGCTACTACAACTAAAAAGTAACTTTAGCAAGGTCATGGAAAAATTATACAATAGCAGCAAACATCAGAAATTAAAAATAAAAGTACCATATACACTAGCATAGCTAATATTATATACATAAGGACACAGCTAACAAAATATGTGTCAAACTTGTAAACTGAAAACTATAAAACACTACCTAGAGAAATTAAAGAAAATGGAACTATATCATTAGATGTATCATGTTGTGGGACCAGAAAACTCAGTATTAAATTTTATAAAAGTTTTATTTTATTTTTATATAATAAAAAAACATTTTTTTATTAAATCATAACTATATACATTAATGGGGTACAATGTGCTGATTTGATATACAATGTGGAAAGTTTAAAACAAATTGATTAACATAACCATCATCTCACTTACTTATTTTTTGTGATAAGACATTTATAATTTACTGTTGGTTGTTTTGAAATGTACCCTTGCATTATGCACATTATGTGATGTCTCACCAGATACCCCCACACTCATCCTTCCCTCATCTCTCCCCTCTCCCTCCTTCCTCCTTTCCACTCCTTCTTGCTCGATTATATTTGTGTTTTATCATTTGTATGAATGCATAAGTGATTATATATTGGTTTCATAAAAGTATTGGGTACATTGGATATTTTTTTCCCCCAATTTTTGAGATACTTTACTAAGAAGAATATATTCCAACTCCCTCCAGGTAAAGATAAAAGAGGTAAAGTCTCTATCCTTTTACAGCTAAATAGTATTTTATGGTATACAAATACCACAATGTATTAATCCAATCATGGGTCGATGGGTATTTGGGCTTCTTCCATGAATTGGCAATTATGAACTGAGCTGTCAATAAACATTCTGGTGCCAATGTGATTGTGAAGTGATTTTTGTTCTTCTGGATAGATACCTAGTAATGGAATTGCAGAATCAAAAGGTAGGTCAACTTTTAGTTCCTTGAGAATTCTTCATACTTCCTTCCAAAAAGACAGTATTCATTTACAGTCCCACCAGGCAATATGGAAGTGATTCCTTGTCTCCACATCCACACAAACATCTGCAGTTTTGGGATTTCATGATGTGGGCTGACTTAACTGGAGTTAGGTGATATCTCAAAGTGGGTTTGATTTGCATTTCTCTGATGATTAAAGGTGGTGAGCATTTTTTCTTGTGTTTGTTGGCTATGCACCTGTTATCTTCAGAGAAGTTTCTATTCAAATCTTCTCTTGCCCACAAAGAAATGGGGTTGTCTGTTCTTTTCTTATTAACTTGAGTTCTTTGTAGATTCTAGTTATCAGACTTTTGTTGGAATCATAACATGCAAAAATCTTCTCCCATTACTAGGTATTTACCCAGAACAAAAATCATTTTACCACAAAAACATTTGCATCATAATGTTTATTGCAGCCCAGTTCATAATTGCCCAGTCGTGGAAGCAACTCAAATGCCCATCATCCCGTGAATGGTTTAACAAATTGTAATTTGATATCTATATGCATGTGTGTATACACATATATATATATATATAAAATCACAATTTGTTATTTGATATATATATCATGGAATATTATCCAGCCATAAAAAAGATGGAGACTTTATATCTTTTATATTTACCTAGATTGAGTTAGAACATATTCTTCTTAGTAACCTATCTCAAGAACAGAAAAAAAAGTTTCTAATGTTCTCAATACTATTATGAAACCAATATAAAAACACCTCCACACTCACATGAATGATAAAACACAAGTGTAGTCTAGCAAGGGAGAGGGAAAAGGAGAGAACAGGGAAGGGAAGTGGGAGGGCACTTGGTGGAAGGAGGGAGGGCATTTGGTGGGATCTCACCTAATGTGCATGATATAAGGGTATATTTCAAAATAACTAAGAGTAACTTTTAAATGTCTTACTACAAAAAATAAGTAAGTGAGGTGATGGATATGTTTATCAGTTTGATTTAAGCATTCCATATTGTATATCAAATCATCACATTATAACCCATAAATGTATACAGTTATGATTTCAATTAAAAATTAAATTTAAAAATAAATAAAAGAATGGATTGTATGCTACACGAATGATATCTAAATTAAGCCATTTTATGTAAACAAACAACAAACAATAGTGACAAGAAGAATTCAGGATTGTTACTGACAGAAGAGCCTCCAGCCACCCACAGGTATTCTGTGTTGGAGTGAGGGTGGGCTGAGGAGTAAGAGGAGCAAGGTGGGCAGGTAAGGAAGGGCTGGGACAGCAGGGAACTGGCAGGTTTGGATGGTAACTTGGGAAAATGTTATGGTAGCATGTATAACTTAATGATGGGAAATAAGAAAAAGAAAATGCAATAAGCACTCATGTGACAATTACATTTAATTATGCATGAGTTTCTGATCCACATGCATCAGCTCTCCACATCCTAAATACCTGAGGAAAACTGAGCTATAGGGATGGCACCCAGAGGGGCAGGGTTAATTCATATAGATAACCATATTAGTAACAATCACAACTAGCACTTCCTATTATTTCATATTTATTAATTACAGGGTTTCCAGTCCAGCTGTGTTACATACAATCTATCTGACCTTTGATAAGTTACTTGGCTTCTCTTGGTCCCACTTTTGCCATCCAGTAAACTACAATTGTGCATTTCAAGTGTGCACCCTGCGTACTTCCCACACCTGACACAACTACCTGAATGAGATAAGGATGCCAGCAAGGGAATAGCCCCTGAGCAGATAGAACTTGGAAAACTGTCTTTCTGCTGCAAATGAGAGAAAATAGAAAAAATAGGAAAATCAATTTCTCAAAAAACATAAGCACCCTACTAGTTGAAGAATTCTAAGCATCATAACTATACAATCCTTGCTAAAATTGTAGGGTACTCCGTGCCTCTTATGATATGGTATAGGAAATGATTTTTCTATTTATTCATTTCAGGTTAATGTAAGTAGGTTAGGTTATCTATTGGTTTCATATTAATAATGAGTACATTTAATACCTGCTTTTTCATTTTTGTGATACTAAGAAGAATGTTGTTCAACTCCATCCAAGTAAATAGAAAAGATTCAAAGTCTCCATCTTCTTTATGGCTGTATGTATTCCATGGTATATATATACCACAATTTATTAATTCATTCATGGGTTGATGGACATTTGAGTTGATCCCATGTCTTGGTGATTGTGAACAGAGCTATGATGAACATTCTAGTGCAAACATTCTTATGGTAAAATGATTTTTTTTTCTTTCTGGGTAGATACCTAGTAATGGGATTATGGGATCAAGTCAACTTTTAGTTCTTTGCGGATTCTCCAAACTTCTTTCCAATAAAGCTGTACTAGTTTGCAGTCCCACCAACAGTGTAAAAGTGTTCCATTCTCTCCACATTCATGCCAGCACCCCCGGCTTTGGGACTTTGTGATGTGTACTAATCTCAGTAGGATTAGGTGACATTTGAGGGTGGTTTTGATTTGCATTTTTCTGATGATTAGGGATGATGAGCATTTTTCCATGTGTTTGTTGGCCATTAGTCTGTCTTCTTCAGAGAATGTCCTATTCATGTCTCTTCCCCACTTACAAATGGGGATGTTTGCTCTTTTCTTGTTGAATAATTTGAGTCCTCTGTGGATTCTAGTTATCAGCCCTTTATCAGATTCATAGCATGCAAGTATCTTCTCCCATTCTAAAGGTTATCTGCTTTAGTTGTTATACCCTTAGCTGCGGAGAAGCTTTTTAGCTTGATCATATTCCATTCATTTATTTTTGATGTTGCCACAATTGCCAAGGGGATCTTCTTCAAAATCTTTTCCCAGGCCAATGTTGTTAAGTGTTTTTCTCACACTTTCTTCTAAAATTTTTATCCTTTTATGTCTTAAATTTAAATCTTATATCCAGCAAGAGTCAATTTTTGTTAGTGGTAAGAAGTGTGGGTCCATTTTCAGTCTTTTGCATGGCTAACCAGTTCTCCTAGCACCATTTATTAAGTAGGTGATCTTTTCCCCAGTGCATACTATTGTTTGGTTTATTGAAGATCAACTGTTGCTATGTGGCTGGGTTCATCTCTAGGTTCTCTATTCTATTCCAGAGATCTATATCTCCAATTTTGTGCCAGTATCATGCTGTTTTGAACACTGTAGACTTGTAGTATAACCTAAAGTCTAGTAATGTGATGCCTCCAGATTTGTTTTTATTTCTTAGAATTTCACTAGACATTTGGGAGGGGGGGTTGTTTGTTTCATACAAAGCAAGGAGCTATTTTTTTTTAAGTCCTTCAAAGTATGACATTGGAACTTTGTTGGGGATTGAGTTTAAGTTATAGATCACTTTTGGTAATATGTACATTTTAACAATGTAGATTCTTCCCAGCCACAAGTATGATATGTTCTTCCATTTGTTAATGTCTTCTGCTTTTTCTTTTCTCAGAGTTTCTTAGTTCTTCACATCTTTTATTAAGTATATTCCCAGGTTTTTCTTTGAAGCTACTGTGAAGTGATCTGTGTCTTTGATTAGCTTCTCGACTTGGCTATTATTGGCAGATACAAAGACTACTGATTTGTGGACATTAATTTTGTATCCCAAGATGTTACTGTATTCCTCAGTCACTTCCAGATCCTTATGGTTGAGTCCCTGGAGTTTTCTAAGTATAAGATCATATCATTAGCAAAGAGTGAGAGTTTGACCTTCCTTATCCTCATTTGAATACACTTGATCTCCTTCTCTTGCCTAATTGCATTAGCTAGAGCTTCCAGCATTATGTTGAACAGCAGTGGCAATTGATAGTGGACATCCTTGTTTGGCTCTAGTTCTAAGTGGAAAAGCTTTCAGTTTTACTCCATTCAGAATGATACTGGCTGTGGGTTTGTTGTAGATGGCCTCTAGATTGAGATACTTTCTGTCTATGCCTATTTTCTTAAGTGTTCTTGTTATAAAAGGATGCTGAATTTTGTTGAATGATTTTTCTACACCAATGAGAGAATCATATGGTCTTTGTTTTTGCTTTTGTTTATGTGATGAATTACATTTATGGATTTACATATGTTGAATCAACATTGCATCTCTGGGTTAAAGCACAATCTCTGGGATCATGATGTATAATTTTTAAAATATGTGGCTGTATTCTGTTTGCTAGGACTTATTGAATATTTTGTGTTGATATTAATTAATGATGTTTGTCTGTTGTTTTCCTTTTTTTGGTCCATTTCCTGGTTTTGGAATTAGGCTATTTGCTTCATAGAATGTGTTAAGGAGGATTCTTTCCTTCTCTACATTTTGGAATAGGTTCTGCAATATAGGTACAAGCTCCTCTTTGAAAGTTTTATAGGATTCTGTGTGAAACCATCTGTTCCCAGTCTTTTTTTTTCTTTTCTTTTTCTTTTTTTTCTTTTTTTTTTTTTTTTGAGACAGTCTCACTTTGTTGCCCTCAGTAGAGTGTCACGGCATGACAGCTCACAGCAACCTCCAACTCCTGGGCTTAGGTGATTCTCTTGCCTCAGCCTCCCAAGTAGCTGGGACTACAGGAGACCCCCACGATGCCCAGCTATTTTTGTTGCAGTTTGGCCAAGGCCAGGTTCGAACCTGCAACCCTCAGTATATGGTGCTGGCGCCCTACCCACTGAACCACAGACACCTGTCTTTTATTTTTTGAAAAATTTTGTTTTGTTGACATAATGTCAGTGCTTGATAGTGGATAGCAGTCTGCTCAAAATTTCGAGTTCTTTCTGGTTGAGTTTAGGGAGATATGATCATAGGTATTGGTCTATTTCCTCCATGTTTTCAAATTTCTGGGCACAGAGTTTTTTGTAATAATCAGCAATGATCTTTTGTATATTAGTGGTCTCTTACTATTTCCCTTTTTGGTTTGTTTCTCATTGAGGTTATTAGACATCTTACTTTTCTGTTTCTAGTTAATCTGGCCAAGGGTTTATTGATTTTATTAATCTTTTCAAATAACCAACTTTTTGTTTGGCTTATCTTCTGAATGGTTCTTATGTTTTTGATTGCATTTAATTCTGATTTAAGTTTGCTTATTTATTTTCTTCTGCTAAGTTTGGGGTTGGATTTTTCCTCCTTTTCCAGCTCCTTGAGATGGTTCATTAGGTTGTTGGTATGTGCTCTTTCTGTTTCTCAGATGTGGGAATCTAACATGATAAAATTCCCTCATAGGACTGCCTTTGCAGTATCCCACAATTTTGATAGCTTATAATTTCATTATCATTTTGTTTGAGAAATCTTATAATTTTCTTCTTTGTCTCCTTCTTGACTCAGTTGTTGTTCAGCATAAAGTTGTTTAGTTTCCATGAATTTATGATATTTTATGAAGATTTTTGTTAGAATTGATGTTCACCTAGGCTTGTTTTGTCCTTTGAGGTGCTTCCTGAAGACCGTGTATAATGAGATTTTGCTTTTTAATCCAGTCACCCAGCCTGTGCCTCTTCAGCAGGGAATTCAAGTTATTCACATTTGAAAGAATTGATAAGTATGGTGGTGTTCTGTTTGTCTTATTTTGTGAAGGTCCATTGCTCAGTTTTATCACTTGTGCCATTGTGGAAGATAGGCTTTGTCCTTAATTTCTTTACTTTGGTAGTGGTCCATTATGATGGTTAGTGTGAAGAACAGATCTGAGTACTTCCTGCAGAGCTGGTCTTGTTGTGGCAAATTTTCTCAATGGTTGCATGTCAGTAACAGATTTCTTTGTCAAATATTAAACTTAGTTTACCAAGGCTGAAAATGGTTTTGTTTAAGAATGTTAAAGGCAGATGGTAACCCTCTTCTGGCCTGAAAAGTTTCAGCTGAAAAGTTCACTGTCACCATGACATTTTTCCCCTTATAGGGAAGAAGTTGCTTGTACCTAGTAGCTTGCAGAATTTTCTCTTTCATTTTGACTTTGGCCAAGTTAATTACAATGTCTCTAGGAGATGCTTTGCTTGAAATGAGTCATGCTGGGGTTCTGAAACTTTCTAGTATCTGTATTTCTGGATGTTTCACAATGCTTGGAAAATTCTCCTCCATGATGCCCTGAAGTAGAGATCCCATGCTTTTAGGACTCTCTTCTTCTCCTTTAGAAATCCCTAGGATTCATAAGTTCATACATTCAGTGTAGTCCCACATCTCTCTCAGTGATGGTCTGCCTTTACTCTCTTCTTTTCTGCCTCTTGAATGCTTGGGTTCAAAAGTCTTGTCTTCAATTTCTGAGATTCTTTCTTCTCCATGTTCTACCCTATTACTGAGGTTCTCCACTGGGTTTTGAAGCTCTTTAATGCCTCTTTCAGTTCTTTAAGCTCTGCTATATAATTCCTAATTATGTCCAGATCCTTGGTGACTTTCTTTAATTTTACTCTTTTCTTGAGACAGGTTTTGAACTTTGTGCATTTCTCCTTCTGTCTTCTCCTCAATTCCATTCATCTTATTTGCCATCCATATTCTGAATTCTATTTCTGTCATTTCAATAATTTCTCTATGGATGGTATTTTTAGCAGTATCTCTCTTGTAACCTCTTGGAGTAATTGATCCTTTCTTTTATTTCATGTTGCCAGGGTTCTTCTGCTAATTCCTCCCAATGTGAATTTTCAGTTTATTTATGTATTTATTATACTTTTTAAGTTGGAATGTTAGATTGTCCCTAAATTGCTATTGAAAAATAATCTAGTTGGAGTCCCTTGGGTGGCATGTGGGAGACCTATTTGGAAACTGAAACTTTCAGGCTGAAATCAGATCCAGAGCCCCGAGAATATGGAGCTTAGCCATTCCACTTCACCATTGACTGATCAAAGAAGCTGCTGCTTACACCTGTGACCCTTCCTGCATATAACCTCACAAAGCTCCCCTTCTGGGCTTCAGAGTGTGAGGGTCTCAGAGAACTAGCCTTGCTATCTCCAGGTTGGATGGGGTTGGGCTGGGGGCTGGGCTCCCAAGTGATACTCCTCAACCAGGGATAGCTCCCAGATAGCAAGTTGCACTGTTCCATCCTAAGTGCCAGCCCTACCCTCAAACAAATTAATAGAGCTGAGTTTTCACCAGAGTCTGGGCTGGAACAGATTTGAACTACTGGGGCTTTCACTGTAGGCAGGGAAAGGGGAATCTGTGACTTGCTTAACTATTCCAGCTGCAGTTTCCATCCCCTGGGAAATAAATTAAAAAAGCCATGGTCTTTGCCAAAGTCCAAGTCCTGGCATAGGCTTTTGCCTGTGGTTGGGGAAGAGCTACTTGCCAACTGCTTTCCCAGCGTGGGTCTTCCAAGGCTAAAGCCATCCATCTCTAAGTCAGCAGGAGGGGCCTGGGGGCTGAACTACCATCTGTCCTGCTAGTCACAGATTCTGGACAGTACTCCAGAGGGTAGGGAAAGTTCTTCCTGTTAGAAAGGAGACTCACAAGAGCTTCTATCTGGCCAAAGTTAATACAGTTATGCCACCATTTCCTCCCACAACAGGGGCAAGGGCACTCAGTTTACAGGGCCCACAATGCAGAGGTCCCTCAGGGGTCCTTCAAGACAACTTGCAGGGCAGGACTTGTCTCCCTTTCCTCCCATGGACGGCTAAGGATAAGGATAACACCATTGTCAGTGACAGAGCAAGTGGCCTCTGTAGCCTTTACTTCCCCACTCAGTGGGATTGCTGAGTGCCTTGATTTCTTCTCCTTGCAATCTACTCCCTCCAGGGGGCTGTATCTGGTTCAAATACCTTCACCTTTCTGGTACCTGTGGGTGGAGAAGCCCCTCCAGCTGTCTGGCTGAGGTGGCCTCCCATTAGCCTCTGATTTGGTCATGCTGGAAAGTGACTCTGCACGGGCATCTGTCAGGAAACTCAGGAAAGATGGAGGATGGGCTGTGGTGGCAGGTGGCAAGGCAGCTGGGCCAAAATTGCTCACTATTCTGTCAGGCAGGAGAGGGACCCAGAGGAGCATATTCTTAGGTGTAGGGGAGTAGGGTCTCTCTTCCATGCTCTCTCCCCATGGGGTGAGAGCTCCTGCAGCTCACTGCTTGTATTGGCTGGGAGTGGGGGTGGAGGGGTGAGAGGGTGGGGCTTGTCCTTCCATTCTCAGGGTTTCTCTAGTCTGGTCAACTCCATAACTGTCCTCTGTTCTCTTCCTTCCTCTTTCTCCTCTTCCTCCTGCCAGTGTGTCTCAGTGGAATTACTTAGTGCCTTGATTTCTTCTCCTTGCAATCTACCCCCCAATTTCAACTATTCCATGTTCAACTCAGTCCAATTTGCCTCCTTCTGGATGGAAGCTTCTGCCTCTAGTCCACCATCTTGCTCTGTCCTCCAAGAAATAATTTTCTCAAATCCACAAATGATTTTTCAAAATATACCTTTTAACCTTTTATTTATTTTTATTTTTTTGTAAAGTGGGAGGTAAGCTTATATTGTTAACAAAACATGTAAGTAACACAACCCATATGTTACTTTTAATGGTTTAGGAGGCTTGGGGACATGTGAAAGAAAGTGCTTGGAAAATTCCAAATGGCTGTTTCTATCAAGTGAATCAGGGCTGCCCTTCAGCATTGAACATCACTGTATATAACACAGTTCTTCTATCAATGAAGGCCTTGTTTTAGAGCCAGGCTGGTTGCTTCTGATTTTATTGGACCTATAGTAAGAAGCTGGTTTGCCATGAATTCCTGCCTTGTGGCTAAAGGTGTGTAGAGTCAACACAGCAGCTGAGAGGCTGTCAGCTGTTGGCTCCAGCAACCCATGTCCTGGGTGGAACTAAATGTCCTCAAGGAGGTTGCTTTGAAATTGTAGTTTTTAAAGCATGCTTTTCAGAGCAGCAAAGCACCAATGCCATGTGTATATTTACCGCACTTCATGCAGCCCATATATAAAACCTGTATTGAATACTTATGAAGGTTCTTTTCTGAAAAACTGTAGATAATAATAGAAAGTATGCTTTTGCATTTTACTAAAACCTCAGGCTCCAATAGACTGAGGGCTTGGTGGAGCCAAGAAATAAAAAGAGGGAACTGGTTACCACAACATATAGTTTTCCTGGCACAAATGAATCTGTTTTGCTCACGTAGACCTCGAGGTTAAGGAATAAAATAACTCAACAGATCAGAACCCCGTGCCCAGGACAGCCCATGCAAGACAAGGTCAGGAGACTGCCTGAGTGTCCAGGTGTTCTGTCCATGAGGGTCAAGGGGAATTCTGAAAGACCTTGTGCTTTTTTTCACATCACATATCTAGTACATTTTTCTTGATTTTCAAATTTTAAAACTACTGTGACTTGTTCAAACAGCAAAGATCTAATTATAAATGGTCTCCAAATGTTTATACACACAAGAAGTTGACTTGTTTCCCAGGTAATCTGGTAGCAAATGTTCACTGCTTTTATTGGTTGAAAGGTAAATATGCTTGATTTTTCTCCCATCTGTCTGCTTGTAGCAGTCAGGGTCGAAAAACGAAACCACTTTATTTTTAAAAGGAGGAGGGCAATGAAATCAGGGCAGAGAATTAAGAACACAGGTGTGGGAAGAGCTAGAAGCCAGACAGGAGACATGGAGGCAGTCCAGAGATCAACAGAGGCAGAGAGAGACAAAGGAGATAGCAGTGATTACCAGAGGCCCTGGCAGTAGGGCCTCCTGAAGCCTATCCAGTGAGTGATAGAGAAGACACCCAAAGCAGAGAGCTGTCCTGGGAACTCCCTTCCTCCTGCTCCCTCAATCCCCCCACCTCTCACCAATACCTTTCCTTGCTTAAAAGACAGAAGCCAGCTGACCCAGGAGCCTGGGAGTCCTAGTCTTCAGGGGTCAAGTTCACTGCCATAGAGCAGAAGATGGGAGATGAGTGAAGGCACACTGAGGCCCCAAGTCTCCTGACTATTCTGACTTCTCAACACTAATGAAAAATTATATCTGATATGAGATCTCCAGCCAGTTGGATATTGGGGAAGATTTGTTTCTAAAGATACTCCATCTTAGCCCTGTGCTTGCTAATCCCACTCACCTCCAGCATCATTAGTCTCCATAGTTTTCCCAACAGGCCTCCGTTCAATGGGGTCCAGTACCCACCCTTTCATGGGACTAGTTGCCTTTTTCTTTATCTTCCTGACATTGTCTCAACATTTTCTCATACCTACACAGGACTTATTATGCAGAATTTTTGCTATCATAAGGAACCATGGATGAGGGATGAGGGATGAGATGAGTCCACAGCTGATGGCGGTGGCGGGGAGGGGGGGCACGTTTGCTGCACATCTTCCAGAACTGCGAGGTATATGGAGAATATAAGAAGAGGAATGAGTGGTGAATTATATTCCATGTCTTATTGGGAGTAACTAGAGTGAAAATACCTTTTCTTCCTTTTCTTTTCTTCTTTTATTATTCTCTTTTTTTAAGGAGAAAAGATATACCTAGGAGAAATATTTGAGCTATCTAAGGATGGGGAACAAGGGTGGTTCAGCCAAAACCAGCTGGAATGTATCTGCTATGGGAGTGGACAAAAACACTCTTTCTGGGCCCTCAGTTGCTGTGAGAAAGCCAAAATAGCAACTTCTTTATCACCACAACAATCCTCCGTTTCCATTTCTGCATACAACCCAGGACACTTCCCAGCTGTCTGGCAGTGGTGAGCTGGGTGCGGACCAGAGTTTCAGACCACACAGCAATGGAAGCTGCCATGTCTAAGCAACCCTTCTCGTCCATGCAAGAGAGAGCACAGCTCTGTGGGCAAGTGCAACAAGATGAGACTGCTCTGGTCCTCATACACAGACAGCCAACTCCTGTCTGTTATGTAAGTGCCATGAGGGCATCTATTCAGCTCTCACCATGTGCCAGGTTCTCTGCTATCTTCTTCAATCTTCACAATGGCCCTATGTGGTCACCACTATTATTTTCCCCATTTCACAGCTGAAAATCCTGAGCCTTTGAGGTTGGGTTATTTGTCCAGAATCACATAGGTCATAATTAGCACATTTGAGACCTGTGCCTAAATTTGGTTCTTCCCCAGATCAAAAGCCCTGCATGGCTCTACTATTCTCTATTGTACTTCTTAGAGAAATTCAGTGGGAAACTTGTACGTTCAGTGGTGACCAGACTAGCAAACAGTCACAGAAATCCTCACTCATAATTCCTGGAAGAGATAATCTAGGGAATCACTATTTGCTTGTTCTCTTTGTGTAACAGTTGGATGCAAATGATAAGTGAACTCCTGGGGGGTGGAGGTAAGATGGCAGACGTCAGCCAGCTTTCCACAGAGGCTCCCGTCCAGAAGGAGAGTTAAAAGATAGAAGTTTAGCAAGTAAGCTGATGGTTTGGAGCTGAGCCAAGAGAAAGGTTGAAGAACACATATCAACCTTGCTGAGGTGAGCTGCAACACCAAAGATACAAACAAAATGTACTGAATCCATCGCCAAGCCGACACCCATGAGAAGGGCTTGCAGTAAACTCCATACAAACAAGCAAGTAGAGTCCAAACGTCCTCCCATTCCATCCCATGGGAGAGACCCTCTAAAAACTGGACCTCCTACCCATACTAGGGTGCCATTCCACTCTCCTGCCAGGCATAAAACTGTATATATTCTCTACCTACAACTCTGAACTACCAGCACTCCCCTCCACTCTCACCCTGAAGTCTAGAAGCCTGTCCCCCATGGAGTCCAGATTCTTGGGCATTTTCTTGAGAAGTGTGGACAGGGGAAGGGCCCTTGCTTGGCTGTGCTGATTCTGTAGCACAGGAGTAAGGAGAGGATGGTCAGCTGAGAGGGAACCATATGGGAGCAGTGGTGCCCCCAGGCATAAAGCAACAGCAGCTGCGGGGAACAATAAGTCTCATGCCCCTGGGGTTGCTATCCTGGACAGACACACCCTGTCTCTCTGGGCAACTAGAGGAAGCCAGGCACCTTCTCTGGTGGCAGCTACTAGCAGACGGATCTGGGATGTGAGTAAAGGAGTGCAGGGACTAGAATACACATGCAAAGCTGGCAGACTTCCAGGAGGGGCTGACACACCTGGCCCCCAGGGGATTATAGCTGAGACAAAGATATGCCAAGAGATTCTGAAATTCAGATAGCAGACAGTTTCAGAACCCCAGCACGATTCAACCCAAATAAGACATCCCCCAGGTACATCATAATTAACTTCACTAAAGTTAATATGAAAGAGAAAATTCTAAAAGCAGTCAGATGTAAGAAAACCATAACCTACAAGGGGAAGAATATTAGAATGACTGCAGATCTCTCTGCTAAAACCTTTCAGGCTAGAAGAGGGTGGTCATTGACTATTAATCTCCTAAAACAAAACAACTTTCAACCCAGGATCCTGTATCCAGCTAAACTGAGTTTCATCTATGATGGAGAAATTAAATACTTTAAAGTAATTCACATGTTGAAGAAATTTGCCATAACTAAACCAGCTCTCCAGGAAATTCTCAGACCTATCCTCCATAATGACCAGTGCAATCCTCCACTCCAAAGTAAACTCATTCAGAAACTTTTGATCAAATTCCAACTTCCACAGTGGTGAAAGGATTAAAAATGATGTCCACTGGACTTTTGAAAAACTCGATGCCCAAAATTTTACCAGGCTTATCAATATTCTCAATTAATGTGAATGGCTTAAATTGTCCTCTAAAGAAGCACAGGTTGGCTGACTGGATATGAAAACTCAGGCCAGATATCTGCTCCATACAAGAATTTCATCTTACCTTAAAAGATAAATATAGACTCAGGGTAATGGGATGGTCATCTATATTCCAGGCAAATGGAAAGCAGAAAAAAGCAGGTGTTGCAAATTTATTCGCAGACACAATAGGCTTTAAACCAATAAAAGTAAACAAGGGCAAAGATGGTCACTTTATATTTATTAAGAGTAATACTCGGCTCAGCGCCTGTGGCTCAAGTGGCTAAGGCGCTAGCCATGTACACCTAAGGTGGTGGGTTCGAATCCCCAGCCCGGGCCCACCAAACAACAATAATGACTGCAACCAAAAAATGGCCGGGCATTGTAGCGGGTGCCTGTGGTCCCA